>QFFB01022771.1:0-12954 GCA_003316465.1 Ramaria cf. rubripermanens
ATCCAGTGGGCATGCAGAGAAGGGATTGGATGGCCGGCGGTGGTGTCACTCTGCTAGGATAGAACACTGGTGAGTGGTGGGCAGGGTCAAGGGTTAGGACCGGTGGAGCGGCGTTGTAGCGCTGGACCGGTGGAGCGGCGTTGTAGCGCTGGACCGGTGGAGCGGCGTTGTAGCACTGGACCGGTGTAGCACTGGACCGGTGGAGCAGTGTTGTAGCGCTGGACCGGTGGAGCGGCGTTGGACCGGCACAGCGGCCTGGCTATAGCGTTTGAGCTCGCTGACCTAAAAGCTGACATAATATTTAGTCAGCAGCGCCCACAACCCACCTAGGCCGTTTATATATTAGATTGATACTTTATATATATTGATTATTAATTGAAGAATAGAAAGATCACAGGCACTATGGCACCTTCTCTCTGTAAGGGGAACCTCTGTGCAGCCTGCAAAATCCTTGTGAACTCCTTGCGAAGCCTTCACACCCTACATTCCACTCCATCTGAACATTCCCACACCCTGTGAAGTCCTGCGAAGTGCGTGTGAAGTATTTGCAGCCTTGCCAAAGTGGATGTGAGGGGAACTCCTGCAAACTCCTACAAACTCCTGCAGAGTCCTGTGAAGTCTTGTGAACTCCTTGCGATGTACTTTCACCCTAGGTTGCACTCCATGCAAACATTCCCATGCCCTGTTGTTGTGATAAAGAAAATAATACGAAAATTATTACAGAAATATTTCTATCATTTTATTCTTAGTCCTAGAAGACTAATGCAGAACATGGACGAGTTATTTGGATTTTATCTACAGGATAAAAGGTCTATAACATTTTAGAAAGTATTGGACCATTCACCGGCCCTTTAACGCCCACTACGTCACCGGATCGAGACCGGATCGTGGATCGGATCACATATGTCATTACCCCGCATGACCACTAGGTCGGCTCGCTTACATAAGCACCAAACCTTCGGTGGAACAGGTATAACAAAATATATTGTTACAGCATGGAGATTGCTGTATGGAGATTTTGGAACCCATGGAAATTGGAAGGAGTGATGTATTACATACACTCACTCAATTGGATACTCACGAAACAGGTCCAGAAAATAGTAATCTATATTAAAGGTTTTTCACAAGCTTATTCTGTTTTATTTTCTTCCATCCTTTTACCTATTAATTGCCATTGTGATTCATTAGAAGTATTTTGCCCCAAACATCCTAGGTAGTATCCCTGTTCATCCGATGTTTCAACATGAGCAGGGGAGTATTTGCTCCACTCTGACTGCATGCATGCATCCCTGTAATTCATTTCTGCCTCATTTGTCATTTTCCTTCGAAGATATTTTTAGAATAGTTCTAGTATAAATACTCCAATAGTTCTTAGACGAAACTAGTGCCAAAATATCACCCAGAACTTTTATCTTGCACAAATCCATATATTTACTTGTTAAATCCACCAAGAGAATATTTCCTGACCTCTACTTGCTGTTTCTGGCAGCCTCAAAACATCATATAAATCACATAGTTATTACTACAGTTCTATTCCCTCAAAACTGAACACTATTCCACCCATAATTGCCCAAACAACGAATATTTTTGTCTTCTGACATCACTGAGCCGAACTCTCGGTTTGTCTCCGAGGCCGAGTGTTATCCCGCACCACGTGACCTCCTGTGTCATTGACACGAGCACCCCATCTGGTGCCGTGTCGACGATATAAGAAAATATCATCTTTATTAAAAATATTGCTTTATATTGATTTTATTACAAAACCTGTGAAGCCTTGCGAAGTGCATGCAAGGTGTACACAGCCCTGCTGAAGTCAACCCTACTGAATGCCACTTTGGAAATGGGCCTCTTGTTCCAGAGCTGTGCAGATCAGTCTCTTGGCGGCTTCTGAACACCTCCCTGGCCATGTCTGTAGTTCAGCACCCCTGTTGCTTATGTGATTTGGGCTTCGGAGGTACAGAGTTGTGATGCCCAAAGTATATAGTTGTTAGCTAGTGGGCGAAGGGATCCTCAGAGTTTTCTCTTAGGATTTCCCCTTCGCCAGGTATGCCCTTGCATTGTATCTAGTTGTATATGACTTAGGATTTCCCCTTTGCTAGTGCGCCGCTTGAGTGTAGAGCATCTGCTTAGGTTGCCCTAACACCCTCCATACAGTGCACACACACTGCCACCACCTCTCTACATATGATATGCATGCACAATTTGGAGTTGATAATCTTGTCTTTAGTTGTCAGTTTAGCTACAGTTGCTTAGTAATACATTGCCAGTCTCTTACTCTTCAATTATGTACTGTAAGTAGCCATTCAGCCATATGACTGACTGAAGGCACCAGATGAGAGTAGGGGGAGAAAGAGTCTCTTTATTACTAATGCACTAGATGAAATATATACTCTGGTAACAAAGGGAGTGGCACGTACTGAACTAGGTAAGTTTAATGAAACTCAGAAACTAGAAAACTTATGATCTCCAACTAGAGAGTGCAGCTCTCTTACAGTACTTCAACAGGTTGTGGGTCCTGCCTGTTCACTTTAGTTGAGAAGTTAGCCCCTTGGGATTGTAAGAAGTGTTCCCCTGTTGTTTGTTGGGTTGAGTGGGTATCTCCTGTTGTGCCACCAAAATCCTTGTATCAACTACAGGCAGAACTTTATTCTTTGCCATGCTGTGAGGACAACCTAAGCAGACACTCTACACTCAAGCAGTGCACTGGTGAAGGGGAAATCCTAAGAGAAAACTCTGAGGATCCCTTCACCTGCTAGCTAACAGCTATATACTTTGGGCATCATAACTCCACACCTCTGAAGCCTAAATCACATAAGCAACAGGGGTGTCAAAATACAGACCAGGCCAAGGAGGTGTTTGGAAGCTGCTAGGAGAAAGATCTGTGAAGCTCTGGGACAAGAGGTCCGTTGCTGAAGTGGTGTTAGGTGGGATTGACTTTGGCAGGGCTGCATACCCTTTGCATGCAATTCACACAACTTCGGCAGGGTGTGGGAATGTTCACATCAAGTGGAACATAGGGTGCAAGGGCTTTGCAAGACTTTGAAAGAATTTGCAGGACTTTGCAGGGGTTCCCCTTGCATCCACTTCAGCAGGGCTGCATATGCTTCACAGGCACTTTGCAGGACTTCAGAGGGGTGTGGGAGCATTCACATTGAGTGGAACATAGGGTGCAAGGACTTTGCAAGGAAAACAGAGGTTCCCCTCACACATGCCCACTATGTTGTAAAGTGGCTTCTCAGTAGTTTTTCTCCTGTTACCGGTTATCTGGCCTTGTTTTCCAGTTACTGACACATCTGCCCTTTGCCCCTACCTATAAGTAGTTTTGATAGTTACATTTAATATCCAATTGTTTTAGCCCTTCACTCTCATGAGGAGTCTGGTTGTTTAGCTCTGAGTTAACAGTGTCTAATGTTTCATTTAGTCTTGTTGTCCCAGGCTGTGAGATTGGCCAGCCCTCCTTTGCTCATGTTCACATTAATTTGCATTCTCTTATCCTGGTATCATTCATCACAATGATGTCAACCCCTTGATCTCCCAATAACACATTAGTGATTCATAAGTTTTAAAGGGCTTAAAACATGTGTTATTATCGGAACCTAAAACTCAAAAAATATGATCACATTTTGTACATACTGAAACATTATGGTTTATTCCTTGTCCAAATTGGCAGTAAAATTCCAAGTTTTTGCACATATTCAATACCAATTTAAAGTTCATGTTTCAGTAGACAAAAAATATATTGATAAAACTTGAAGATATGGTAAACAAACCTCTGCTCGATTCAGCTTCACTTGAAGCCTGAATTATATTCTCCCATCGTATAAAAACAAACCCCAAATCACAAGAGACACGAGTAAGTATTTTACATCTACACTGATATCACTATGCTAACATACCACTAAGATTATGTCAACCAGTCCAGCAATCTTTCTTGGTGGCTGAAACTAAATGCATGAGAAAAAAGTGGCTTGAATGTGGGATATGGGTTGCAATCTTGTACCAAAGTCACCTCCAGAAAATTCGAGATAACACAGGTAATCTCAGGAATGCCTCTGACTGGAGTAAGGCAACAACACTTTACCAGAAGCAAGCCAAGTTAGCCTCCAGGAACTATGACTTATCAGCTTGGTTTCTCAATGAATAACATTTCCCTTAGATCTAGATGTATATATGTTTAGCTAACTTCTGTCTTCCAAAAGCTTAAACCAATATAATTTAGATTAATTTGTCAACCTTAAGCAAACACATAAAACTTATAAAACTTGACCCTCAAAAATTTTCACCCCCCTGCCGCCCCCCCAAGCTTGCTCTCAATAATATTAGTGTAGGGAGCAATATGCCACGTTCTGAACACCCTCCAATGCATCCTGCTCCACTGTATCCTCTAACCCCTAGTCCAACAGATGATTCTATCATGGAGATGGATGCAGTGCATTCCACTCACCCTCCTCTTTGGTGCACAGCTCCTGTGCAATCAATTGACAGAAGCAGGTCTCCTATGCCAAAACCTCTCCATCATTTCCGCACACCATATCTCTACCCTGGTGCTTCAGCATGTCCTCACTCTCCATGGCCCATGAAAGTCTCCTTGGGTGCTTTGTGTCTGCCATCAAGTGTTTTGCCACTACACCCTGCATTTTTGGCTCCGGTCACCACCAGGCCTTTGGAAGATATTGCCTGGGATTCAAATGCCAACTGTGATAATGGTTACCTGTTGGAGGGTGAGCTCATTGGCACAATTCTAGTCTACTTAAGAGACCCAGTAAGTTTCTCATCTTTTTGATGACTTTTGTTATTTATTGTTATTCATATTCTATATTATAGTTCTAGCATTCTTGTTTATGAGAGGATGAAACTTTTAAGACCAAGGTCTACATGTGGGACCTTGGAGCGAGCTTGTACCAAGCTCAGGCCAAGGATGATAGAGGTAAAGCTGGGGCTTCAGCTTATATGCTGTGCCATCCACTATTGCATGTGCCCTTAATTTTGGAGTGAGGTTCAGACAAGAGAAGTGCAAGGGATTTAGAGGAATTGGATTTGAAGCTAGTAAGTAGTTCAAGGAATATCTAAGTTGATTTCTGACTGAAGAGTGAAATACATACAGACAAGACTTATATATATGGATAACCAGGAATAGGTTCGGACATAAACTAACTAAGGGGATCAGAATGAAGTTCAGGGAAGGGTAAGAATGAAGTTTGGGGAAGGGTAAGAAACAGAGTTCGGGGAAGCAGGATATAGTAAACAGCTCAGACTCGGAGTACTTTGGGGAGGGCTCGGATAGGCATATATTTAGGATTCCCATGTATATGTATCTCTAGCTAATCATTCTATACTTTATAGAATATATCATATTAGTGGCAGTTGTCACAATTTATCAAGCATCCTTAACCCTAACCCTACCATTCCTTCTCACAGCTGCTGTCTTCCCTGGGGCAAGATGTATAACCTATTGTCTAACCATCATTGGTTATACATCTCAATACTATAAATCTATGTTATTTTAAAAATGCCTTCTCATTAGCTCTATCAAACATATATAATAATACTTTAGAGTTATTAAACATACTTACTTCTATATTCTGTTATTATATATTCCATATCTGCCTGTATATACTTTTAAGATACGGACATCCAAAATATAGCTGTGATTACTTTGTTATCCAAATACACACTATGTTCCAGTATATGCAAACTTAATATAAAATATCAAAATACTCAGAAAGTTTCCAGACAACCAAAATATAGCTGTTATTACTTTGTTATCCAGATACACACTATGTTCCAGTATATGCAAAATTAATTATATAATATCAGAATACTCAGAAATTTTCCAGACATCCAAAAATAACTAAATTGTCAAAATGATACACTAAGAATCAAGTTGTGGTCAATATTTAAAAAAATATCCCATATATGCTGGAAGAATGTACATCATTGTCAATCTGAACATCCACCATAAGGTTGGGCTCGGGGTAGGGGGTTTGGGATGGGGTTAATTACCGAATATGGTTACTGGAGATCTGCAAGGAACCAGATCATAACAGGAACTATGGATCTGTCTATGAAACTCTTAAAAGCCCCTGTAATTTTTTCATTTGTCTATTTGTCCAGTGACTGATTATCCATGTGTTATGTTCATCACCAGATGCTGTGTGCAGTATTACAGTGTTGCATTGAAACCATGGGTGCAGTGTGCTTTGGAGACCATCCTTACTCCCATGAGGGGTCTGCCGAGAAGCCTGCAAATTAGAGTGTCCCCTCTCAATGGGCAAAGGGTGGGTGATGGATGGGCATTAGGCAGGCAACTGATTTTGTAAATTTACTTATGTTCAAGTATTATATCCTGAAAAGTAGCTGTATAATATGGAACCAAAAACTTAATGTTTTGAGTGTATATGGAAGGAGAACTTCAAGTAAACTGCAGTATATGCTAGTTTTATCTTGACTACTACTTTTACTAAGAACTTCGAACTGTTATGAGGTAAGTGTTATTACTACTGCTATACACAGGGCAAAAACTAGTTATTTATATGTAGAAAATCAATTGGGATGAATATTTCGAGTACGGGTCACGTGACCCGGCGGTATGATGATTGTATGTAGATACTCCTAAGTGTCATGTGGTAATGAATGGGGAGTGGAGTGTAATTGTGAACATGTGAGATATATGTGAAATGGAGGCTACATGTAGGAGAGCTGAGGTGTGTGCTCCATGACAGGAATCGCGATGTATGCGCAGGGCGGGCTTGACGCGACGTGTTCTAATTATGGAATGAATACGACCGAGCGCTGAGGCCGGATGCGGGGTAAGATTGTCTCCGATCAGTGATGTCACCACTGGGACATCAACACGTGCGGGTGCTTCATCGGTAGGATAGTGATGGATATGAGGTCATGGGCTCGACGTAGGGGATATGTGCGTTCTGGGTCGAGGAACATCTTGGGTGGTTCCTGTCCTTGAACATGGGTCGTAAGGAGCGTATCTAATAATAATACCCCAGGCATTCATTAGGTGTTACGAGCAGGAGATGTTAATTTATTTTTAGATGTTTTTTTTTGTAGTGACTTCTCTTCTTTAATTATAACAGTGTCAACCTTATATACACCACAGATCAGCTCAATTTCTTTAGTGGTAAGACAATCATCCCAGAATTCTATAGAACCTGCAGGATGCCACACATCTCCCTCATCAAATACAGTATTGGTAGGCCCTATTAAGGACATTCTCAGGACCGATATGAGCCACAGCCAGATGCCAGATAACACCACCACTCATAAGAGTGAAACAAGCATGAGGTTGATGAAAGAAAGCATTGTGAGCATCTTCATAAGCAGTGTAATCCACTGCACTGGTAACATGGTCCCTGGGCCGCCAACCAAGCCCAATGTTTCTATAAGGAATTGGACAGGGCTGCTGGTGGCTCATGGGATGGCTTAGCCTGGTACTGAACAGGATACCCCTGTTGATGAAGTAGGTAGCCATTTCATCACAGTGGGTGAGGTCAAGGAACATAAATTCCAGTGCTGTGGCCGGACTTTCAACCATGAGGACCTACTTGTAGTGTACTTGAGCAACATCAAATGGATCCAGGGCATATCATACTTTGTGGTCTTTGACAACCTTTGGATGTCTGCCTCAAGTAGATGCCAGCACGATGGGGGAGTGTTCAGTATACATGGCCACTCTAAATTTGGGGCCATGCCTTCGCAGCAGTTGCACATTCAAGTCGCTAAGGTCTGAAAGCAAGCAAGATGGGCTGTCTCCATTCAGCAAAAAGTACACAAAGTCATGTATGGGGTGTTTGTGCACTTCATTGACAGGAGATGCCAGGTCTGCCAGGCAGATATGAGTTCCTTCCAAAATCAAACTATTGCCAGGGAGCTTCTGATAGCTGGTGCCCTGACTTGACCAGGAGAAGCTGTATTGTCTCTGTAAATATCACAACAGAGAATCCAGCTAAACTCCTTGGGGTGACAGTAAAGGGCCTGTGGCCTCTCCCAGATAGTTATTAATGTTGCTTTCCTTTGGAGGAGGTGGAAGACAAGCCTGGCCACCAGACGTCACCAGGCTACTATCAGTTTTCAAGGGAGGCTGAGTTGATGACATTGGAAGGATTTTTTGGTACTCATATTCATATTCAACATCTGGATCATATGGATCTATTTCTGCATTCAACTCTCGCTTGTACTCTTCAACAGTTGGTGGATGACTTTCGGTAGGGTTGAATTTGCTACAAAGGTCCCACTTGTTATCAAAGCCATTGAAGCTCTGCTACCCAGTGGTATAGTTGGTCCACCATCAATGCAGTTCCCCCTTAGCGATTCTAGTTTGAACATGAACACCTCCAACATTCATCCATGCAAAAATGATGGCACAACCTTTTTTTGCTCAGATAGCTAGACTGACAAGCCTGCAGTTCATGGGCCTCTCACACCTTCTTAGCTTCTGGGGTTTTGCATTCTAGTTCCTTAGTGTGGCAAATGTCTTCTCATGTGAAGAATGTCTGCCATGTCTCACCAGGCCACTGCTGGCTCTTAGGGTCAGGCTGTTGTAGATGCCACATTTCTTCAACCTCTGCAGGTTCCATGGTAACAACCATCTGGTGTGTGGCCTCCATGACTAGGATGAAATGCTTTGAAATAACCTGCTTTCTCTTTAATGATGGAATCAACTTGTCCCCAGTAGAGCCATATGGGGACATTGTCACTAATCATAGGAGCTACAAGATGAGGTTTCCCCTTTGACAGGACATGTAGAATGACACCAGGATGGCCATTGCTAGGGGAAAAATCTCTGACTGAAGATTGTTCCAGTGCCTGTAACCACTTGGGGTACATTCCTCTCTCTTCAAGGAATTCTATCCAGTGAAGTTGCTTATCAATGCGAGGCCTATGGAACATATAAAGTGATATGGCCATTGAACACATGGCCATTAAGGGTAGGAATGTGGCACAGGACCTCAACATGGACTTCACAGCAATTATGTGTGAATCATGGAATCACATATATCCTTTACTCCTGGGTGTAGGATAATCTATGAAGTCCAAGTGGTAGAGAGATATGGGCTTGGATGCATTGTCTAGGAGAGTCTGAGCAATATAGTTTAATGCATGTTCCAGATGTAACCATGAATTTTCCAGAGTGGGTTCTAGCCTGCATCTTGAAGTATTTTTGACTGGTATATTATCCCAACTATAAGCCAGGCACCAGAAACATTCACTGCTGAATTTTGGAGAAGTGGGGATGTACACTAAAGATGTACTAACAGGAATAATACCTATTAGCCTGCATGCAATGGTCCTTCTACATGGATGGTCCATAATGCAGTCATTTGTGTGGCAAAGAGACTGGTACTGTGGGTTGACTGGTGCAGAGAACAAGTTGTACAGCCTGTTCATCTAGAATATAATGCAGGTGACTTCTTGTGACAGTGACTTGGCTTAGCATGATGTATGACGTATGACTTGTGACTTGTGACTTGTGACATATGTGCAGCTATGTCCTGTGACAAAGCTTTGACTTGTGCCCTAAATTTGGGACTTGACTTAGCTGTAAGACTTAAGAGAGACTTGTGTTATGATATCAGGATTACCTAGTATTTTTCCTAATATTTCTACTATTTTCTTTCATTTACTAGGAGCATTCTACCTTTTGTTATGCTGTTGTCACACTCATGTCACCCAACATCATCGGTGACATAGCGGTGCCTAGTCCGGCACATCATGGGGCTTCGCCCCTATACGCACATGTATAAGTAACTAGAACATTAGTTACAACAATTCGAAGGTATTAGCCCTCCACTTCCATGAGAAGTCCGGTATAGTTAAAGCATGAAGCTAACCTTCATAGCTGGTGAATCGCTGATGTTGTCATTCTGCACCGTGAGATCGGCCAGTCTTTCTTCGCTCGCAAATGCATTAAATTGCGTTCTTCCTTTTCCGGCATTGTTCGCCACATCAACGCCAACTCAGTCTCAAATATATCAATAACAACTTGACTTGAGAACTGAACTTGACTTGAATTTTTACAGAAAGACTGAGCCCTTATATACACATCCCCAAGCTACAATGATGTCATACACTGTGATGGGTTGAGTCATACAATGAGCAAGCAGTCTGAGTTAGTATGAGTCATGGCAAGAACACAAAGCACAAAAGGGGAAACAAAGGAGAAATTACAATAGTGAAAGTAAGTGAGAATGTGTCAGATAGGTATAAAGTATGGAGAATGAGTAATAAAAGATCCAAAAATAGAACCAATATGAGTCATAACAAGAAAAGACTAACTAAAATAGAAATGAGGTGAGTCAGGGTATTAGTTGGCACAATTGAGTATTGATAAAGAGGGTGATGAATCAACAACAGAAATAACTCCTAAGCTCCTCCTTGATCCACTTCCATGATAAAATGCAAGGGGGAGACAGTCATATATGGTCTCAAAGAACTTGTGAGGGCAACCTAAGCAGATGCTCTACACTCAAGCGGCACACTGGCAAAGGGGAAATCCTAAGAGGAAACTCTAAGGATCCCTTCGCCCACTAGCTAACAACTATATACTTTGGGCATCATAACTCTGCACCTCCGAAGCCCGAGTCACCTAAGCCACAGGGGTGCCAAAATACAGACAGGGCCAAAGTAGGTGTTCGGAAGCTGCTAGGAGAATGACCTGTGAAACTCTGGGGGCAAGAGGCCTGTTGCTGAAGCAATGTCTGGTGGGATTGACCTTGGCTGGGGTGTGTATGCCTTGCATGCACTTCACAGGACTTCTGCAGGGTGTGGGAATGTTTGCATGGAGTGGAACATAGGGTGCAAGGAGTTTGGAAGGAGTTTGCAGGAGTTTGCAGGAGTTTGAAGGACTCTGCAGGACTTTGCAGGACTTCACTGGAGTTCCCCTCACATCCACTTTGGCAAGGCTGCAAATACTTCGCATGCATTTCACAGGACTTTGCAGGGCATGGGAATGTTTGCATGGAGTGGAATGTAGGGTGTGAAGGCTTCGCAAGGGGTTCGCAAGGATTTCACAAGCTGCACAGAGGTTCCCCTTACAGAACTCTACAATGAAGGTTGAGATGGATCAATGTGGGAGGGTTTGTTGGGTAGGGAGCCCGAATTCTGCCTTATATTCCTCCTTTCCTGCATTGTGAGTGACCATGCCTGTATATCCAAGGAACATGAATGGCTGCATGTCATCTTGGAAAACTATGGAATCTCCAATGGCATATGATTTTGGAGTATAGGGATGAGACTTCTTCATCAATAACTATGCTGCTTTGGGGGACTGGGGGTGAAGGATATTATGTAGCTCAGCATGTCTTCAAATATCTTCCAAATTGAGTGACCATTGTGATAATGAAGGCAATGTTGGAGACTCAATAGTTTGGAGAGGAATAGAGTTTGAAGCTGCATTGATGAATGGCATGGTGATAATAATGGCATACTGATAAGTTGGTAGGGTCTGGCTGGGCTGAATTGAGATGATGGTGCTGGCTGAGATGAAATAGACATGTGTGAAGCTTGGAGTTTTTGAAGACTCCTTTGGAGTTTGAAACTTTTGGATATGTGTTGTTTGATTTTCCTTCATTGCACCTACACCATGCTCACATCCACACCATGCTTGCACCTGCTTGCACCTACACTGCACTCACATCTGCACTATGTTTGCACCTGCTTGCACCCACACCATGCTTGCGCACACACTGTGCTCACATCCACACCAGGCCCACTTTGACAACATCATGCTTCCCTGCAACCTCAACTTTCTACTGTTTTTTGCTACAGCTGAAGGTTAGTACAAGAAAAGTGGAACCTGCCTGATACTTGAAAAAGGAAGAGCTCACCTGTATATAGGGTTTGAGTGTGGAAAGCATGCTTGGATATGGTGGGACAGCATCAGAGCTGGTGGTCATGATCAAGGGAGCCAGTTAGGAATTGAAACTAGGTTATGATATAAGAGAAGGCAGAGAGCCTGTTAGGCCTGTTAGGGGTGGCATACGAGGGTGGGGCTGACAGTAGCAGTGGTATAGGTCAGTGCACTGTCACACATCTTTTACTGTAACAGTCCCAGTTGTTATCCACCCATGGTGGCCTTGCAACCTGCCAGGTGTCAACATTTGTACTCTAAGGTTCTCATACTACTTCTAATGTAGAATGGCACAAGTCTATATTTCATTCATAGCTTGCCTTCTAGCAAGTTCTATGCCCTGTTTGAGCATTTTCACAGTAAATCTGGCCATCCCAGCAGATGCACTGTATGGCACAGCCTGGAACCAATCTTTGGACTGCTCTGTGATCTCATCAATGCAAATAAAATCCTGGGAAACCAACTCATCTGACAGTCAGGTCAGTCCCTCCTTACATTTCAGGTGCTCATCAGCAAGCTTTGCAAAGTATGCCTCAATTTCCGGGTAGTTGATTGGAGTGTCCAGATTGGGAAATATATCAGATTGCTTGGCAATGTGAGGCAAGGGGCCTGGTCCAGATCCATGGCCAACCTGGTGGGCAAATGTGCCTTGAGTGATACTAGCTATCCCAGTCAAAAGGCCCATCAATGGCATCATCATGGCCATGAATGGATTAGCAACTATATTTGTCATGTCAAATGGAGTTACTAGTGCAGTTTGCTGCACTGTATTCTTAGGTTCCCAGTGAGCATGGAATTTGTCAAACAAGTTTCCATAGGGTGGATTATCATACATGACTCCATGTGTTTTGTGAACCTTAGGTAGAGGTCAGTAGACAGATGCACTAGCCATAGAATGTGATTTACAAGAGCTGATGCTGTTTTGGAACCCTTCAAGACTTTGGTGTTATTGCTAACGCCTCAATCTATCAGAACGTGTCGTTTACAAGGCTTCAAGAATATTAAACAATGCTACAGCACAACTCTAGAAATAATTTAATATTTGTACCTTGGTTGCAATCCGTGTAATAACCAGTCTAAGTTAATACAGC
>QFFB01022780.1:0-12490 GCA_003316465.1 Ramaria cf. rubripermanens
TAGCCTTCAAGTTAAAGAACAGGACCTCCAGGAGGGCCACTGGCAGGGTTGTGGTTTCTTGGAGCAGGAGCAGAATGGTGTGAACTTCTGTTGTTGGGAAGGTTGCTATCCTTGTTGCCATCATCATCATCACCATTATCGCCATTATCTCCAGGGTTGTCGGGTGGATTATCATCTGGAAGATCTTCAATATGGCCTTGTGGTGTAATGCTATGGGGATGTGAGGGTGGCATATAAATGGTAGCATCAGGGTTAAGGGGACTCATGGCATTGTCAGAAGGGCCTGGGCATGGAGGTGTTGCATGGGCTCTCCAAGCAGTATAGAGTCCAACCATTTAAACAGTGCCAGTGTGGGTGGTAGTAGTCATTGTTCAGGGGCATGGTGAGTGTTGAGACTTGAAGTTTGAATATACTATTACAGGCATGTAAAACCATAAGATGGAGAACAGAAGACAGATTGGAAGGGACTTTGGCTTCAGCTTATGTGCTGTGCCTCTCAAACAGTCACAGGGTCCCAAGGCTTTGGAACAGAGGGATTAAGTAATGTAGCACAGTTCCACGGTACATGTGGAAGTGTGGAAGTAATAGCAGAAGTGTACTAAGAACACTACAGACAAGGTTAACACAGAAATGTGGTTGATATTCAAACTGAGGTTACTTAGTATGAATACAGGAGTTTATATACTAGGGGATACATGTAAGAAAGTAACAGTAATGAGTTCCGAGTTGGAGCGGAAGAGGTATTCAAAATGGATCATGAGTGGAGTTAGGGATCATAGCACATGGGGGGGGGGATGTAAGCATGATATCTAAAGAAGGTACCCATCATCCATCAGTATGGGGACACAGATGTTCCATGAGGAACAAGGTACCCTTGCTGACAGAGGGGCTGTGGAGATCAGAGAGCTGAGTAAGGGTAGGGTAGTAACGGAAGTGATAGTGCAGAAGGCGGAACAGGAGTGCAGAATGTATGGATGTAATATTTAGGAACTAAGTCTTTAGAGCATTTGACCAGTATGAACTCTGTAGCTTGTTCAGCTAGCTGCTGCAATATTGTTGATGTAGCATTGATAGTCTCTGAGTGATCCTCCATGAAGGTGACAAACAAACAATCACCTGATTCAAGGATCCCCAGGGGTACTTCAGCATGTTCAAGCATGTTCAAGGCATGTATTTCACTCTTCTGCACTTATATCTTCCTTAGGGGCCTTGGGTTGAGCTTCACTGCCATCTCCTTTGTCATCACTTGACAGTCCATTGCATGATTTAGGACATTGGGTCATCTTAACTTGACTGGTGCACCAATTTATCTCTGGGTTGTGTTTGACAAGCCAAATATATCCCAATATCACAGTGAGGCATCCCAGACTAGTGACAGCAAACGTGGCATGTTCAATGTGCTCTCCAAAGGTACAAAGAAGGTCTACTTCTGTGAGGGGAACCTCTGTTTCCCTTGTAAAGTCCTTGCAAAGTCATTGCACCCTATGTTCTACTCAATGCAAACATTCCCATGCCCTGCCAAAGTCCTGTGAAGTGCATGTGAAGCATATGCAGCCCTGCCAGAGTGCATGCATGGGGAACCCCTGCAAAGTCATGCAAAGTCATGCAAGGGTGCATGCACAGGGTACACAGCCCTGTCAAAGTCAATCCCACCAAACACCACTTTGGCAACAGACCTCTTGCCCCAGAGCTTTGCAGGTCTTTCTCCCAGCAGTGTCCAAGCACCTCTTTGGCCCTGTCTGTATTTTGGCACCCCTGTTGCTTATGTGATTCAGGCTTCAGAGGTGCAGAGTTATGATGCCTGAAGTATATAGTTGTTAGCTAGTGGGTGAAGGGATCCTCAGATTTTCTCTTAGGATTTCCCCTTCACCAGTGCACCACTTGAGTGTAGAGTGTCTGCTTAGGTTGCCCTCACAACTTATTTAATGCAACCCACCTCATTGGGGGTGCCATCAATATGGTAAACCAGTATGGCATGGAGTAAGAGGTGAGTTTGGAGCCTTTCAGTTTTCACAAAGTCTGCATCAATGAATCAGCTGTGGTCCCACTATCCAGAAGTGAGTCCATATCCAATGGACTTCTAGTGTCAATGTAGAAAACCTTGAGCAGAATTTTCATCCATCAATGGATATCAATGGCACACACATGAGGGTGGTCATCACCCAGTAAGTTAGGGGGGGAATGAATTGGGAGCATGGCAGAAATAGTCTCAGCTGTGTTATTCAAGATAGGACAAGAGGGTAGTACATCAATTGCAGAGTTTACCATACATATTCTTGAAGCTGAGAACTGGGTTGTCAAACAGGGCATGTCTTTCACCATTGACATGCCTAAAAATCCTGTCCATCCTCCTTATCCACTACATCCCATGCCTTCAGTGCAGCTGCAACAGTCTCACCAATTATCTCCACCAGCACATCCTTGTTAATACCTGCATGGACTTGCTCCTTACATGGTTCTGGGCAATAGGGGGATATATGACCTTGTTTGCCACAATTGTAGTAAGAGCAAGTCTTGGATTGATGATGATTTGAATCAATGTCCATGGGTGCTGGGCCTGCAGTAGACTTCAGTTTAGGTGCAGAGGGTGCAGTAAAGGTGCAAGCAGGGGTTGTAGCAGAGGTGGGAGCAGATAATCAAGTCAAAAAGGGGTGAGTGGGGATGTGAGTTGTCTGCACACATTTGATTTCCATGAGGCAGCGGTGATTCCTATTGATCTGTTGCTTAGCTTCCTTCTGGGATTTGAGGTCCTTGGGAAGGGCCAGCTGCATGTGAATCTTATCAAGGATTGCAGCTGGAAGGCTGCAAACATAAACATCTTCAAGGGCCTTGTTGTTAAAGCCTGTGTGGTGTGAATCTCAAATTGGTCCATGTACTCATTGGCCGACATGCCCATTGCTATCTGGAGGTCATAGAGCTTTATGCACCATTCTCATGCAGTCAGGGTCACCAAAATCATCCTCAATCCTCTGCATGAAATCCAGGAAGGTCTTGATGGCAGACTTACCATCAATTACTTCCAGTGTCTCATTGCCTGTTCAGACTTCCACTGATCCACCTGCCATGAATGAGAGGGCAAAGAGTATCTTTGCTTTCTCATCAGGGAAATTGTTCAGCTGTATCACAATGGTGAGCTTGATCAAGTGGAAGGATTCCTCAGTTTTCAAGCAATCCCCATTGAACTTTCTCCAGGTCAGTGGCCTTTGCTGAACTCACTGAACTCACTGGAACCTAGATGATGATATTCTGTGCAACCATAGCAGCAGCAGCATTGATAAGGTTGGTTTGGACATGTGCGAGTTGCATTCACAAGAGTTGTTTTTGCTGTTGTGCATACTGCAGCTGTTGTGTCTGGTTTAAATGATGACATGCTGAACCATCCCATGTTCTCCAAATGAATCCCAGTATGCATCCATGAGATTGTTCTCTATGGGTCTAGAGTGTGCATGCAGAGTAACACAGTAATAGAGAAGAAGTAGCAAAGTAAAGAAGCAGAGAAGTAGGAAGCCATTATCCTGATCTTCTGTGAGGGTTCTGATGACTGAGCAGAACAAGTGCAGTTCCTATGTTTAATAATTAATTCTGAAAGGTTGCAGACAACAGCTAGCACAGAGTTGTTCTCATTTATTCAGGAAATACAGTGATTCACATACCTAGCACAGAGTTGTTCTCATAGATCAGGATGTCACCTCTGTGCTGGGAAGGAAGTAAACTAACAACATGTGCTAATTATGTAATTAAAGTGATTAGTTCTCTAACTAGGTAGAAATCAAGAAATGCAGATGAGGAAACAATTGATGGAAGAACAGGGACATGATAGAAGGTAATAAGTGGTAAAGACTAGAAAGAGTAAAAAGGGAAACCCTGACAGAACCTCAGAACATAAGGTTCACCCAATTGCCTTCCATTCCCAAACTTTCACTTTGACTGAGCTCAACTATGAAATTTACAATAAGGAACTCATGGTCATCTTCAAAGCTTTCCAGTGGTGGCAATATTACCTAGAAGGATCAACCAAACCTGTCAACATTATAATCAACCATAAGAACCTCAAATACTTTTCTACTACAAATTTGTTAACCTGTTGGCTAGCTTGGTGGTCTGAATACCTAACTCAGTTCAACCTTGCAATCTGTTTCCACCTCAGTCATCTCAGTACTAAGCCTGAGTTGCTTACTAGACATTGGGACATCTATCTTAAAGAGGGGAATAGTAACTATGCCACCATTAAGCCTCAAAACTTACAGCCAGTGTTTACTCAACATCAGCTGGCTTCATCCCTTCAAGCTACTAATATAACTCGTACTGTTTTTTGACCAGCAGCCTTACTCAATACTGAGCAGATCTGTGCCAATATCCTTGGAACTCCATCTCTATGGACTTCATTGAGCAGCTACCCCCTTCATCTAGCTTCACAGCCATATTAGTAATTGTTGATTGTTTCACTAAGCAAGTTATCTTCATCCCTACAACCAACACCATAACCTCACAAGAGCTCATTCAACTTTTCATCCTCCATGTCTTCTCCAAGCAGAGTCCCCTTGCATGTAACCTTCGATTAGGGTTCTGAGTTTGTCTCACATTTCTGGCAATCCTTGGGCAAGGCCCTAGATATGAGATTGCATTTCACCTCAGGTTGTCATCCCAAAGTTGATGGACAGACCAAGTATGCTAACTAAACATTGCCACAGTACCTGAGTCTATTGCAACTATCAACAGGACAACCGGGCCTCACTCTTACCCCTTTCTGAGTTTGCATACAACAACACCTCTAGTGCAACCACCAGTATATCACCCAACAAGGGCTACCACCCAAACCTTGTGGTCCATCCCAAGCATGACCTCACCTCAGCCCAAGCCTGAGACTTTGTAGTTGACCTAGACAAGCTGCACCAGGAACTTCACCAAATGATAACCAAGGCCCAGCAAGCTTACTAATCCTTGGCTGATGTTAAACAACTACCCACTCTCAAGGTCCCAATAAGAGCCTTGCATTCATCAAAGCACAATACTTCAAGACTACTTGGCCAACTGAGAAGCTCACTAAGAAGTTCTTGGGTCCTTTCAAAATTATTGCCCAATCTGGTACTCATTTACCTTGCAACTTCCAGACCATATGCAAGCTATACACCCTGTATTCCATATGTCTATACTCAAGCCAGCCTCACCCAACACTATCCTGAACCAAGTCCAAACCTCCTCCAGTTTTTATCAATTGCAAACCCAATTTTGAAACTTCTGAGATCCTCAACTTGAAAATCAATAACCATAGGAAAAGCTACAAGTTGTTATACCTTGTACATTGGACTGATTATGAAGGTACTGACAAAGAAACCTCATGGATCCTCACTTCCAAGCTTGACCACATGGCAGAACTGGTACTTGACTTCCATAAGGCTTACCCAGACCTCTCACCAACTTATAAGTTCCTCTTATCTCTTATGACCCAAGGTAGTTTACTTGTCCAAGAAAAACCAAGTCAATCCTTTTTCCAAGTCATTCCTATTTTATCCCCTTGACTATTAGTCCTCCTCATCTCCCATGTCTACCACATTCCTAAACAACTCCTGATAATTCAGTCCCTCCTCATCCTGATAAACTCTTCATCTGCCTTCCTCCTCAGTTTGTTACTCTCCTTAATTTCCTCTGTCAACTGGTCTAGCTTGTATCCTAAACCCTTCACTGCCTCTATTAGTTCCCTTCTTTCTACCTTCCTTACCACTTGCTGTCATAAAGAGGGTAGTAAAGGACAGTGTCTCAATTTTATTTTGTTTTATCTCCATGGACTTTTGTCATGACTGCTATTTTTCATATCTCGAGTCTAGTGAATTACATCAATCCCCCCTACATCCTTCCATCATGCTAATATTGGCAAGACCTCTGTGGTCTATCCCACTCCTATTTGCTGGTTGCCGAACATGATCTTCACCATCATGCCACGATACTTCACCCCCGTTTTGCATCATTCACATCCCCCTTGCAGCATGCAGGGTCACCAAGTATGAGCAGAAGTCCAGTCTAGCCAATGGGTTTCACTCACAGATCCCATCAGTCACCTTGCCCCATGAAGGTGGTTTGACCCTTACTCTGTGTCCTAACACATGCTACCAATCCACAGTGTTCTAGCCCCTCTCTATCTGTTCCCCCCTGCATTGGCTTTTACTATAAGTACTTCTGTTCCAGCTGTATAACTCCCTAGTTCAATTATCATACGTCTACCTTGTTATTTTGACCTCTTACTAGTAGGAGAAACCTTAGCAACACAATCCACTGCCTCATCAGTAGTTGTTGTTAAAATAATGCAAGGTTGAGTGTCGAAAGCTTTTATGTGATAGGGGATTGACTCTGGAGAAGCAGGAAATGCATAACAAAAAGTAAGTTGATGATAGAACAGATAGATCCTAGCCCTCAAGTTGGGACTGGACAATGGATGAAAGATTGAGAACCTCAAGTAAATAGAACTAAGTGCATTGCAGAACCAAACTAATAGTAAGGACAAAAAGGTGCAAAGTTTATTTTGTGTTATGCTAACTATAAGTAATAGTCCATAGTCTTTAAAGAGTAAACATGTGAAAAAACTTGAGCCCCTGGCTCGTTAGGGGTTCGACTTCGCTAGCTAGATGAAGTAGAATAGAAATAAGAGTGATCTGATCAGTAGTGATGAAAAAGAAAAAGAACTGACACTATAATCTAAGTAGTGTGCTACGCATCTGAATGCGCCTCATCTCTAACTACACACAAATGTGCGCCTCAGATAGTACTACACACAAATGTGCACCTTGGATAGTACTATGCACAAATGTGCACCTCGGATAGTACTACGCACAAATGTGCACCTCGGATAGTACTACGCACAAATGTGCACCTCAGATAGTACTACATATATACAGTGGCTCAAAAAACCATTTCAATGTTACCAGATTTCAATATAATAGCATTATAACCTGGGAAATAAAATAGTTAAAATTGTGTAAATATTACTGATGATAGTACTCTATCTTGGTTTGAATTTATTCCATAAATCAGATTCATACATGTATACTTCCAGGAGATACATAATTTTTAATTCAGTCATATTATTGAAACAGTTTTTTGGCTAACATCTTGATATCTAAAAATCTACATTGGCTGGCTTCCATACAATGACTAGTTGACTATAAGTGGTAAAATATGATGCCTCTATATCATGTGACTATTGAAAGATAGCAAACAAACCACAACAACTTGTTGAACAACTCCATATCACTATGAAATCATTGACACCTGCACCGCAACACCATTTTCTTTCTCTCCTTGATTCTGGCCTCTCCGGTCAACAAATCACCAAATCTCATCTCAGACTGGTGTTTCCAATGATACCATCTCCAGAATTTGCTCCAAACAATTGTCCCAGTCTTCAAAAGTCCTC
This sequence comes from Ramaria cf. rubripermanens, assembly GCA_003316465.1. NCBI lineage: Eukaryota > Fungi > Basidiomycota > Agaricomycetes > Gomphales > Gomphaceae > Ramaria > Ramaria cf. rubripermanens. The sequence goes on from QFFB01022780.1 coordinate 7,409, forward strand.
AGGAGGTTGCCCAACAAAGCTTTCAGAGACCAACATTTGTCATGCTATTTGCCTTATTGGCTCAGGGAGAGTTGAAAATACAGTCCAGGTCACCAAAGCTCTCAGGGATGTTGTCAACAAGCCTATCTCTACACAAACAATTCAAAATGGCTTGAAGAAAGCTGGGATGAAGGCTGTGGTGAAGAAGAAGGGGCTGAGACTCACACCCCATCATAGGAAGGAGAGGTTAGATTTTGCTATAAGGCACCAGCACTGGACTTTGGAGGGCTGGAAGAAGGTTGTCTGGTCAGATGAAACCAAAATCAATTGCTTGGGTTCAAATGGCAGGAAATTGGTGTGGAAAAAGGCAGGAGAGGGTTTGAGTGATAGACTGGTGGAAGGAACCCCGAAGTTTGGAGGAGGATCTTTGATAATTTAGAGCTGTATGCTGTGGGAGGGGGTTGGAGATGCTTGCAAGATTGATGGGAGGATGGATGGAGACCTTTACATCAAGATTCTGGAGGATGACCTGCAAAGCAGCCTTGCATTTTATAACAAGACCCCCCAGGGCATCATCTTCCAGCAGGATAATGATCCCAAACACACTTGCAAGAAGGCCCAAAATTGGTTCCAAGACCATGATATGGAAGTCCTATTATAGCCTGCACAATCTCCAGACCTAAATCCAATTGAACACCTATGGAATCATCTGAAGAGGAAGTTGGCAGAGTATGAGGTCCCCCCCCAGGGAGTTTTGGAACTTTGGGAGAGAGTACAAGAGGAATGGGGTAAAATAAAGCCAGAGGTGTGTCAAGGACTGATAGAGAGCATGCCTAGACAAGTTGAAGCTATAATTAAAGCCAAAGGTGGCTATACTAAGTACTAAACACCATTTATAATTGTCAGCCAAAAAACTGTTTCAGTGATATGACTGAATTAAAAATTATGTATCTCCCGGAAACATGAATGAATAAATATGGTTTATGGCACAATTTCAATCCAAGACAGAGTACTATTCTCAGTAATATTTACAAGAATTGAAATATTTTATTTCCCAGGTTATAATGCTATTATATTGAAATCAGGAAACATTGAAATAGCTTTTTGAGCCACTGTAAATGTGCCTTGGTGAAAAGTCTGAGCTGATGAAGCAAGTTGTAAGATCAAAAAGCCCATGAAGGGAAGTTGAATGATAAAAAATGAATGATAATAGCTAGAATGTCCATTGGAATGACAGAATAGAGAAAATAGTTCTTTGAGTCCTTTTCTTACTTATAATGACAGTTGTGTCTATCGGTAAGCTCAAACCTTTGATCTTATTCGCTACACCCCCTTAGGGGCATTGCTGAGATCGCTATTCACAGCATTTTTCAGGAGTGTTCAGATCAGCAAAAGGACCACCTGACCCGGGGTGACCTTTCCTTGAGGACGTGCATGATTCATTGCGTACTCCTCTTAGGTTATTCACTATGACTGCAGGCCCATGTCAGAATTACACTGACATTATATCTTTACTCCAAAATCCAATCTTGATAACTCTGTAGCTAGCTTTATTCTCTCCATCTCAATCATATTTCTTCATTTTATTCATCACACTTGATCCAGACAACTGATATGGACATTCTCTTCACTTCCCACTTCCCATTCATCATTCCTCTCATTATCCATCCATTCAAGGCATGCAACAGCATGTACATCCTATACAAGGTGCCTATATGTGTACCAAATCAAGTCAAGGCACATCCATTGTGTAGCTTTTCATTTCTCTATCACATCTACTGATCATATCCTTTGTTTTACCTTCAAATCCATGTGCATGACAAATTTGACTTGTGTTTTCAGCTCAGAGAGAAACAGGGGCTCTAAGTATCATATGTTTTTCTTATTTTCCCCTAAACTCCTTTTTTTGCTCCTAGTATGTTAGTTTGAAGCATGTAGATTAACAAAATGATGGACTTCACAATATTCACCCATTCCACTTCAAGTTATAAACAATTTTTTCAAACCTTTTCAACTTACAAGTTTCCTGCTTCAAGTATATAGGCCAGGATTATTTCTCTCTTATCTTCTGCTCTACTGCTTCTGACAACATTCTATTCTATCACAGCACAATACCTATCAACACTTCCCCCTATCACATAAAAGCTCCCAACAATTTGACCCTGCATTGCTTTTACACTTTCCTCTCTTCTTTTCCCTTCCTTATCTGTTCTGCACAGCTTGGCTCCTTTGCCCAAGGTTCATGCATTTTGCATGGGCCTTGTTGCCTGCATATCATACAGGGGGCAGTTGTTGTCATCCTCCTGATGAGCAGTATAGACTTCAGCTGATGAGGGGCAGATTGGTATTCTATTTGGGGTGGTGGAGCGTTACTACTACAATGGGCCCCTAAGCCTGTTCTCCAAGCTTTTAACTAACCTCAGTCATGAGCTGAACCAGGAAGGTGAACTCAAAAACTTTGGTCTGGGCCCTTCTGACCACCTAAAGGTGAACTCTAGCCTAGGGGGCAATATTGAATAGCCATAAGAGGCTAACTCAACTACTCTATTACAGCCTTGATGTAAGGGCAACCTCAACACTGGTGAGGGAGGTCCAGAAGAGAAAAGACTGGAGCCTCCCTTACCTCAGCAACTAAATATATAGCTAGCATGACTGTGACAGTAGTAGCAATCAGGGGAATGGCAGACTGAGGAAAGGGAAGAGATATGGAAGGGAAATTGAAGGAAAAAAACTAAACTAAAGGGAAAATAAGAGGGGGAGACTACCTAGAGGTCATCCCCTGACACTCAAGGGTCTCAGCCTTAAGGAGCGAATACTGTTCCAATACATTCCCTTGTGAATCTCCAGTATCCGTATCTGGCTATCAAACCCATTTCGAGCCCAAACCCTGAGTCTGACCCTACCCCAAGTTGTTACCCAAACTATCCCAAGCTGATCCCAACCCTTGTTTACTATATCCATGTTCCCCAAACTTCATTTATTATCCTTCCCTGAGCTTTGTTCTGATCCCTTAGCTAGTTTATGTCCAACCCTGTTTCTCATTATCTGTATATAAGTCTTGTCTGTATGTATCTTACTCTCTAGTCATAAATCAACTTAGACATCTCCTTGAATCCCTTAGTAGTTTTTAATAAGTCCTTCTCTTGTTCTAGTCCGCCCCTCTTCTCCAAATCCTCACTCTGATGTCAAGGACCTGCACAATGGTGGATGGCTGGGGTGAGCTTGTACTAAGCTCAAACTGAGGATTGAGGATTGATAAGGGTAAGGGCTTGGCTTCAGCTTATGTGCTGCACCTGTTAAGATGCCAACTGACAGGTGGTACCAAGGTACTCAGCCAAGACCAAGGCTGGGTGGGTTCAAGGGACTTGGCTTCAACTTATAGTATTGCACCCGTGCAGCTGTCTGTCCCTATATTTCAGACAGGGGGCCCAAAGGCCTATTTACACAGGAGGGTGTATAATTTAAGGGGGGGATACTTTGTTAATATCAGAACTGAACTAACATACATGTGAGGAATGGGCTTTTATACTAGAGAGTGATATGGGGATCAGGGAGTGCATGACCAAGTGGTCACACAATATGGGCAGGGTGGGACGTAATAAGGATAAGAAGAGTAATAACAGATATGTAGCAATAGTGAATGATAATGCAGAAGGCAGAACCAGAAGTGCAAAATCCATGAATGTAACACAGGCCAGGCTTGGGCTATAGCCTACCAGCCCTCAGTAGCCTGGCCTAACCCAGCTATAGTGTCAAGATTGGAATTTAGGGCAAAGATAGAACGTCAGTGTAATTCTGACATGGGCCTATAGTCGTAGCAAATAACCCAAGAGTAGTACATGATGAATTGCACATGTCCTCAAGGAAAGGTCACCCCAGTTCAGGTGTTCCTTTCGCTGATCTGAACACTCCTGTGAAGTGCTGTGAATAGTGGTCTCAGCAATGCCCCTAAAGGGGCATAGCAAATAAGATCAAAGGTTTGAGCTCACCGTTAGGCACAACTACTGATGAGGGAGGAGGTCGTTGCACTAAGGTTTTTTCTACTAGTGAGGAGTCAAATAATGAGATAGACATATGATAATTGAACTAGAGAATTATACAGGTGGAATCGAAGTACTTATATAAAAAAGCAAATGCAGGGGGGGGACGGATTGAGAGGGGTGAGAACACCATGGAGCTAGAGTATGGATTAGGACATGGAGTCAGGGTCAAACCACCTTCATAGGGCATGGTGATGGATGGGGTCTTGGAGTGAAACCCGTTGGTTACACTGGACTTCTGCTCATCCTTGGTGACCCTGCACGCCGCAAGGGGACCGCAAATGATGTGAAATGAGAGCAAAGTATTGTGGTATAATGGCAAAGATCATGTTCTGCGACCAGCGAATAGGAGTGGGATAGATGAATTCAGGATGTGGGAAACAGCAGTCATGACACATACCCCTGGGGAGCCCAGGGAAGAGGGTCAGGCTTGTTATTTGACCAGCCTGAGCCCAGCTTGGCATACCTGGGCTTTGGGGCATCTTATTAGAGGAACCCCGTTTGACGATCCATGGTCCCAGACCCATGATCTGCCATAACCCCATTTAGCAATCCGTGGCTTCAGACCAATGGTCCACAGTATCTCCTCGGAGTATGTGCATAGACCCACCACATTCCATCACTGGCCCACCATCCTCCTCCCTCTGGAAATGCACTAAAGCGGACCATTGATTGCTGTCTAAAATCCGCTCTTCTATGTGCTATTTTTAACCCTCAAAGCGGACCATTGACTACTGTCAAAGATCTGTACTTTTCGCTTTCCCATGCCTGAATCTCCTTACTCCACAGAGCAAAGCTTCACAAAGGTTGGTCTGTGCACAATATCTCTGCAGTAGTATGTAGTATATAATCATCTACTAGTAGTTGGGATCCTTAGCCTTTTCTCTTCAGATTCCCCCTCAGCTAGGTAGGACTCTCCTTATATTGTGTTTAGTAATGATTATAACTTTGGATTCCCCCTCTGCTAGCTGTGTGATACATTCTCCACAGATTTTAGGGTTGCCCTTACACATCTAAGTCACACCATTACAAGATTATGTGTTGGGTCTTGATGTTCCTTCTG
>QFFB01022793.1:2381-20501 GCA_003316465.1 Ramaria cf. rubripermanens
ATTTGGCTGTTTAAATCGGAAACGCACAAGCACTGAGCGTTGATGCCGCATGACTGACGATACGGAATTGAAATTGCAAGGCGCGACGATTAAATCAGCGACGAGCAGGAAAGGACGTGATCGTCACATGCGTACGTTCAGAGATGATACCAATTTTTGGCACCGAGAGCTGCACTGGTGGTGTGTACCGTGAAAACAAAACCGGACCCATCAGCTGGTGTGAGTACGAGCCCCGAAGTCACGTACTTGCGGGGGGAAAAGGGCAGTGCTGTTATTAGTGCCTGTGAACTGTCTTGCCAGCAAGGGCGGCATCGTTTGGGATAATCCACTAGTGGTAGTACTCCTCGAGAGCCACGCAGAAGCGTAGGAAAGGACTGGGAGGACAAGCTCAGACCTGAATTTATGGAACGGCATGCATGGGATCGGGTTCACCACTGAGTACGATTAAGAGGATGGATGTCTTCATAGTTGAGGAACCAGTTCCAGGCTGTCATTCAAAGGAGGGAATAAAGAGGTGTGTGTACGATTAAACTTGAAAGATGCACGGTGCTCGAGTCTGCGTCACAGATTTATGCTGGGAATGGGACATCTGTCAGAATGACCAAGCACGGCGTATGCACACCCGCGGACGTCGGAAGCCTGACGTGCACAGCCTGTCCTAGCTCCATAGACAGTCAAGTTTAGTTTGCGGATCGAAGATGAATCCCTGTCGACTTGCTAGCAAGTATAGTACGTGAGAACACAGCGAAGACGGATCCGAGGCAGGGGCACAGCGTTTCCACGGTATAAATCATCAACATCGAAAATACATCTGCCATTGCCTCAGTCTGTCCAGACCCGACGTAACGCGTGAGGGTTAGCGATGTGCATGAGCGGCGACCCCCCAGCGAGACGCGCTCTACGACAGGGACTCTGAAAGAGTTACCGACGGTCCAGCGCTGTTCCGACTGATTACTAGTTGACAGACTGCAACTGATGTGATTCTGACAAGAGGTACGATTTACACCGACATCCCTGCGTGACAGACGTCTTGGCGCAAATTGTTGCGCTAGTGTCGGTCAATATATGTGCGTCAAATTCCTTGATGACATCGATGCAGCGACACTAGAAAACTGAGAATAGAGCAAAGAACAGTTCGAGAGACTCGTCCGTACTAATTAGCTACATAATCCTGATAAGGAACCAAAAAAACATTAGTCAGATATCCATGACATCACAGGTCATCGCCCGACATGACGACATAAAACCCTCACCCTCCCCACAAGCACGCCCGCTCACCACAAATATGTCCCAGCACCAAGCACCAGAGCGCCGACCACACTCCAGCTCAGCCGTGCTCCATTTCCATGTCCCTTGCTTGGTTTCGCTGTCGCAGAAGCCGATGCGGACGCGGACGCTGCGCCTGCTGATCCCGTAGACACACCTGCTGATCCCGTCGATGCGACGGTGGGCGCTGTCTGTGTCGTGAGGGGCGTACTGGCAGCGAGGCTGGAACTAATGAGTGTGGGTACGGCGGTGCCGGAGGAGCGGGCTGTGCCAGACGCGTTGGTACCGGTGGGTGGTGCCTAGGGCGATACCTGTGAGTTCAAGTATTATAAGTGAGGCGAGCAGGGCAGGCCTACTGTTATGGCCGGTATGTGTGTGCTGACGGATGCGCAAGCAGAGTTGAAAGCTACGAGGTCGTGTCGGGATAAGCGTTACGGTTGAAGGTAAGCGGAAGAACGCGGAACGCACAGGTTACGGCGTTCGCGACGTCCGCGCTGATCGTCGCACTCGACGCGAGGGTGGCCAAACAGTTAAGACACGCCTGGTAATCGCTCGCGACCTGCGTGGTGCACACACACAAATTGGTGGTGCAGGTCTGGTACACGGTGGGATCAGCGTCAGCCGCTCAAATATTGGGAAGACATACCTGGAGATCGGAGACGATCGGGGCGCATTGCGTTTGACACTAATTGATGCATGGGTTAGTTGAGTGCGCGACGCGACTCGAGGACACGACACGACCACGGACCTGCGCTGGGACCTGGCTAGGATCAATCTGTCTTGGGCGGAGTGGGGCACTCAACGGTATCGGCGAGCGCACAGACAGCGCGGTAGCTAACACGAATATATGTGAATGTCTCCTGGACATACGTGGATATACACACCTCCACTGACAGCGAGCACAAGGGTCAAGAACTGCATCGTGTTGGTGGTCGTTCAGACAGAGTCGCGAGCTCAGTATCCAAAGCACGGCTGGGGGTGTCACATGACAGCTGTGAGAGAGAACTGCTGTATTGCCAGGTTTAGAACTGTCTAGATCTCCGTTTCAAATACGTAAGCTCGTCGGCGTAAGCCGCCCCATCCTATCATGCGACCTAGTCTCCAAGCAGGCACTATGGGTCCAGGAACATCCCATTATCGTGCCAGCAGCGCTAACTCTGTCAACACAGGAGCACAGCCAGGTTCTTGCGGTGAGGTATCCCCGTCTGGCCGGTGGATATTAATTCTGTATTCTAGTACTTACTCTGCTGGGCACGCACGGGCACGAGTCAGGATTTGCAGCTGTAATCGTGCCCGCAAGATCGTCTTCATATTTCTGCCAGGGTTTGGTAGGCTAAGGTTTGGCGTGTGCACAGTGCCGTGCCAGCTATGCGATGAATTGAGCGTTCTTCTCCGACGGGACACCGCTACTACATTCGTGCGCTGTGAGTTCTGTGCAAAGCCCCTTCTCATCATGAACACACGTCCTGCCAGTGACACTCACTGCTGGCTTCCACCCCTCTCCGTCTGTCCATCTACATCTCCGCCGACTGCCCGTGTCCGTGTCCATGGCCGTGTCCATGAACGGAGTACCACTGATATCGGCTGCGATATCGTCACCATCAATATATTGGCTAACCTCGGGCTCTAGTCTCAACTCAGCGTTGCGATCGTCCGGCTAGAGCGTCGAGTCCATGCCTAGAGAGGAATCGCGGCTGAGCTCACCTCATAAAAAGATTCAAAGTATTTATAGAATTTTATAAAGTAATATTTCGCAGAGAGCCCTAGAAGGCCAATATAGGTAACCTTTATATAATGCCTGGGAGCGTCGAATAGTTGATGTCGTTCCATTACACAACGTAGCGATTATCAATTCCCCCATTCAGTGACATTTCTTTGATTCTGTCCAGCGAAAAATCAAGGTGAACAGCATACATTGAAAGTAGTACGAGTGAAATATATCCATACAGGGCGTAACCGACTCGTATGTACGTACTCCCTCAACGAAAGGAAGACGAAAGGCATTTATAGTAAGTGGGCTTCGTGGATCATCAATGACTGAGTAGACGCGTGATTTTTTCCGGCCGCTGTCAGACGTCGCCCACGTTCAACGGTTCAAACTGTGACAGACCAATCTCGACGGGTCGCCCCTGCGCGGTGACGAGTATTTCAAATTCACCTTGCATATGAAGTTGCTTCCCCAGCTAATTGATATAACCTGGACAAACCTTTGAATAAAGCTACGGTTGGTTTACTCAATACCAAGTTGTCAAAGCTGCCCACAGAGCTCCAGTTACTCAGTCGAATTCGATGAGGCGAGTCCCTTCAAGCTCAAAGGATATGTTTTGGTACATGCAACCATTGCTACTCTCATGATATGTTAGATTACAGTAAGTTAGTGTATGTGTTCAACAGTTATCACTGCATGTACGCGCAGTAAATTTGTTCGGTCCAATACAGCAGATGAAAAACTGTATTCTTGTCTCCCATGTTTCGTTGCCGTACAGAAGTTACCCACCGCTGACCCTTTCACGTCTATCGCAGAGAGCCTTAGGAGGCCATAAGCCTTTGATACGAGCGCCAAGTAGTTGATACACCTTTGTCCATGACACCACGCAGTGATTATCAATTCCGCCTCATAGCGCAAGTTCCCTCTGATAAAACGATGACGGGGAGAACAGGCCGCGAACGAGCTGGCCGCCAGCAGGCGTACCGGCATACATGGCAGTGAAATAGTACGTGTGAAAGATAACCCTCATGAAGGCGTACCCCAGTTTCCGTATAATTCGGCTCATACTCCTTGACCGTCCTAAGCCAAAGGTGGACGAGAGCGCGAAGTGGGTTTCATGAACAATCGATAAGCGTGATTTCACACGCCGCTCACATTCAACGGTACAAACGATCACCGTGACAGATGGCTCGCCAAACCCAGCGTGAATGGTATTATACACGTCCACTTATTTTCACAGGAGTCCGCTCTGCATTATCTTCCTCATATAGGTATACTCAGGCTTTGATGGGAGAAATAAACCAACCATAGCTTTATTCAAAGGTTTCTGCGGGTTTCAATTCGTGCGTCTTTACGATCTAACCAAGGCTGGGCTGCAACCAAAACTATAACGACCTAGCTAGTGACTAGGGAAGCAAATTCATATGCAAGTCGAATTTGAAATACTGCTACATAGTCGGTCAAAGTTGCAGTAAAACAACGTTACTGCCATTACAGTAATTCCCGGTGTTCCCGTTGGATTCAACGAATTAATTAAGTATCAAAAGGTGTCCGACGTGTGACACGGCACGAGGTATGCATGATGCATAATGTAGGAAACCGGATCCAAATGCCCAAATGTGGAACGTGCGGGAGTCGCACCTGCGCTGCCAACTGAACTAACCGTCCTTGGACAATAGCCGCTGCTTACAAGGCTTTATGCTGTTGTTGTATGTCACCCAACCGACGCCAGACGTTGTGACCCATGACGTGAGGCGTGACAAGTTCCTCACATTTGATTGGCCACTTGTGTTACGCCATTCGAACATTTCTTTCATTTTATTTGCCATTCGGGGTTGACAAGGCATGTGTTCACTCCAGAACACAGGTCTGAAATGAATTTATTTGGCTTCTTTCTGCAGGGCAGCTTACCTGAGTTACGTTATTTATCTCCCTTGCACGCACGGTGTACCACACACGAGAAGGCAAGTCATATTGTGCAGGAACAGTGCAATATAATATCAAGGTGGAGCCGCCGCTTCAACGTCAGGATGCTTGGGCCGGAAGGTGTAAGTGAGTATACAGTACGAGACACAGCACCCGCCAATTGATGGCCAGGTTCTTCGAGCCCTAGCGGCCCCATTTCCACCCCCAATTGCTCCCAAATGAAAGAACGAATGTCATCGAGGCGTACATGCTGAAATTTGAACGGAATCACGGGGACCACGGAGTGAATTGACTTCAACCCGTCAGCCTCTGCGTTTCTTAGCTGCGCACACATGTTCCGGTTACCTACTAGTCCAGTGAGGCGATTCGCTTCAATAGATAATACATCTTTACATTCAGCTAATTAGTTGCTACTGTCGTGGTGTTTCAGATTATGTGTAGACATGTTCACAATTATACCGGCATTTACGCACAGTGATTTGTTCAATTCAATACAACAGATGAAGAACTGTATTCTTGTCTCCCATGCTTCTTTGCCGAGTCTTGATAAAAGGACCCCCTCCGGTATGGAGACGTCTCATCCCCACCTGATACAGTACCCACTGCGGACAATTCCCCACCTATCTACCTCCAAGGCTATAGTCGAGGTCAGCATTCTCAAAAGTACTCTGATGCCCAACGTCTCATTTATTATCCTTTATTATCGGAATGACAGACCAAAGAAATTCTGCCATGTCATGTGAGTAATGTGTTCCTTCTCTTGTATGGCGCTGACCAGGCACTTTGATAATTGTCACCTAGTGCGCGTACCAGAAGACCCCAGCTTGGCATGTGGGTAATGCTCTATATCTATTCGACAATGTACTGACCAGACATGTGTTGCATACCTTAGTTGTCGCAGACTGGCTTGACAAAAACTATCATCCTGGGTACAATAAGCAAGGTGTCATCCTCCTTAGTTCATTGGATGGTGTCAAATATGACTTCGAAGTCGCGTTTGGCTTGTTTGTCGTAAGCAATATGTGCCAACTGCATGTTCCATCACGCTGATAAACTTTATAGCTTGATGGTCAGATTGACTTGTTGTCCAATAGCCTGGCAAATGGGAGCTTGTATGTTGTTGCCCCGGTGTGGGGCCGTGTCAACATGACGCAAGATATCCAAGGTAACCTCGGAAGCTCAATTACGGGCTCGTTTTCCAGCAGCCCCAATGTCAAGGGCAAATTCACCATCTCGTTGAACCAGAAGCAACTCGTGATTGCATATGACTTTGCCGTTAAGTTTATTGGAGATGCTGCAGACAAAATAGTTCTCTTCTCCCTCCCAGAGTGCGTACCACTTCTCACCTTTTTCTTGAATACGCTTGCCTCATGTCTTATCAGGTTGGTAAATTCACCCCCTCTTCTTAAGGTGCAAGTGGCAGCGCCTACCACTCGTGAGCTATGCATCAGCTAACCTTATCCCTCCTATACTTTCTGAAAACTGTTGTTGTAGGGTCTCCTGTCGCCACCACCGACGACACGGCATGTGCGTTCTGTTCCTACTCTTATCAAAAACTTCTCATAATTTATAATCTTATGTGTTCGTATTGGGTTTGCGTACAGTGTTTGACGGATTTCTCGATGACCACTTCGATGAAAGCACTCAAAACATTGTTATCCAGTCCTTTAATCCTGGCAGCGGTGGCGCCTTTGCTGCCTCGGAAACATATACCTTCAACGTTAGCTTCCTCGGCATTTTCGAGGTACGACATGTGTTGCAATCAATGTCCCAATATCTATTAATTCCGGCAAAGCTGGAAGGTGCCATCGATCCAGTCGATCTCAATACCCGGGGCACCCTCTACGTTCGAGTACCTTTATGGGGTCGTGTTAAACTGACGTCCTTCTCTGGAAACTTGAAGAGTGGTATAAACATGAACATCAACGTCTTAGTTGCTCAAGGTACATTCGGTCTGAAGCTATCGGGGAAAGACGTGGTGGCGTTGGTGAACCTCAACGTCAAGTTTGTTGGACCCATCAAACAAGACGTCAAGTTGTTCACTCTTCCGTATGTGTCATTTTCTATTTCTTTCGTTTAGGTGACTTATTTCCTTATGCATGCAGATTCTAGGTGTACGAATATATTCCCAGCATGTCCCGTCAAGATATGTAAAACACTTTCGGGGGGTTTAGTGCCGTCTTGAAATACGGGTGGGGAAGAGTTCATGGTTCTCCGAAGACGTGTGGATTGAACAGTGTATATACCTTGAATTCGCATTGATACTTCAAGCATTTCTTTGACTATCTACTAAAGATAATGTGGACTCTGCGGTCGTGGTTTGGACGAGTCTTCAACCCTCACTGCAGGTGCAGGCGAGGCTGCCAGCAGTCCTCGGATTCAAGTTATTATTAGGATATGCTGGGCATGACGGATCAGGAGCGGCAATGTAAGATTCATGCAATACAATCAGCAATCATAATACTTAGCAATGTAGAAGGCCAAGTATTGTGAGATTCCTCTTGACGCGCGGTCGAGGTCCAGCAGCCATCATTAGTCCCCACTGAGGTGCGCACATCGACTCGAATTAGAGACTTTCAGATCCAATAGCTTGTAGGATAAATCTGGACCACACAGAAATAACCCCCTACGGAAGTATGGCCATACCTGTCCTAAAACAGCGCAATCGCGAAGGGGAATCACTGGCAGTACACACGCCTGCTAGCTCTCCCTCTCCCGTTCTGCTTTATCAGACGCAGCTGCTTCAGAGACGTTGACACGCATCCCTTCCGCTAACGAGAAAGGGATTCAGTTTCACGACTTGAAGCTATACCCAGGAAAGAGCTCTGACCTGGGATCTGCCGGACAGGCCCAGTGAACCACCGCCGCGCGCTGATGAGCCAATACCTTAGACTATAAGTCATGACGATCCCTACTGTAACAACCGCATAATTCAGCGTCTGAGAAGTCACAGGGTTTATCTGTGGCAGAATGAACACGATAGCGATGCAAAGAATCCAAACGACAGCCGCGATAGCGACAGGGTATGAGAAGGGTCCAAGATGGAAAGTATGGCGGTTAAAATGCACAATTATTATTTTGCCCGCGCGCGCCTGGGTATGTGCCAACATGGGTAATTATGGGCGGTTATGTGCCACATATCCCTGTGTCCACGTATCCCATGTCTATATATCTCCCATGTCCAAGTATCCTCTATGGCCATGTGTCCCCCATGTCCACATATCCCCTGTGTCCAAGTATCCCCCACATTCAAGTATCCCCCACATTCAAGTATCCCCCACATCTATGTATCCCCCATGTACACATATTCCCATGTCCAAGTATCCCCCATGTCCATGTATCCCCTGTGATCAGGTAGCCCCCATGTCCACATATCTCCCATGTCCACATACCCCCCATGTCCACATATCCCCTGTGTCCATGTATCCCACGTGATCAGGTATCCCCCATATCCATGTATTTCCCATGATCATGTATCCCCCATGATCATGTATCCCCCATGATCATGTATCCCCCATGATCATGTATCCCCCATGATCATGTATCCCCCATGATCATGTATCCCCCATGATCATGTATCCCCCATGATCACATATCCCCCATAATCACATATCCCCCATAATCACGTATCCCCCATGATCATGTATTATGTTACATCTGTGCATTCCACTCTTCCATTCTGCCTTCCGCCCTGTCAAATTCCATCACCACCTTACTGTTACTCAGCTCTCCGATTCTCCCGGCCCCTCTGTCAGCAAGGATACCTTGTTCCTCATGGAACATCTGCATCCCCTACCAATGGATGAGGGTTACCTATATTAGATACCAAGTTCCATCCCCCCTGCCCTATGATCCCCGACTCCACTCATGATCCATACTGAACACCCCTTCCGTTCCGACTCGGATCTCATTACTATCACTTCCTTACATGTACCCCTCAGTATATGAGCCCTGTATTCGCACTAGTAACGGCAGTTCGAATATCGACCACATTTTGTGTTAACCTTGTCCGTAGTGTTCTGAGTACACTTCCGCCATTACCTCCGCACTTCTGCACTTCCACACATACTGTGGACTGTGTTACCTTGCTTGACTCCCCTGTTCCGAAGTTTTGGGACCTGTGATTGTTCAAGAGGCGCAGCATATAAGCTGAAGCTGAAGTCCCTTCCGATCCGTCTTCCGTTCATCTCCACCTTATGGTTTTACACATCCGTAACAGTATATTCGAACTTCAAGTCTCAACACTCACCATTGTCCACTCCACTATCCGCTTTGCACACATCTTCTTTTACTAGTGGCACCAATAGCCACTTTACCTTTAGCTCTGTTCTCATTTCCATAAGTACGTCTGTAAATCCTCTCGAAGAACGCAGCTTGTGACTCACCCATATTCTCTCTGTCTGATCCACATTACGGATCATCTTGAGCTTGCAGACAATATCGCCGTTTCCTCTTGGAACGTGACTCGCAAGCTTACATCGGACAAAAAGACTTCCAATTCTAACAACTCCGGTTCCACTTCAGGAACCCGGAACAACACTCCTGCTCCACGTGGTAATGCGACCACTTCCAGTTCAAACACCAACGCTTGCAAGACCACTCCTGACCTCTCCGACAAGTTAGGAAAGGATGGCAAACTGACTACCCAGGAACGGCAACGCTGCATGGACAACAACCTTTGCCTCTTCTGTGGCAATTCCGGTCACATGGCATGTGAATGCCCCAAATCCAACTCTTCCACGAACAAGGCCAAAGGATGGGCTGCTAAAGCCACAGAAGACAAACCCGAGGCGAAGACCGCACCCAAACCAAAAAAATAGTCAGCAGTCCTCCGACCTCCGCATGAGCAGAGGGCTGTGTTGACCCCATTTGTGCAAACAATGAGGTTCGACTCAACGTGTCTGCTCTTTCCACTTCTGACTCCCTCATGATTCCGCTCACCTCTGATACCGTTAACGGCCCGCCCTTCCAGGCCTTGGTCGATTCTGGTTCCACTCACTGCTTCCTTGATTCCGACTTCACACTCAAATATAAACTCCGCACCTACAAGATTCCGTCTATTCTGCTCTGCCTTTTCGACGGTTCCTCTAACTCGGAAATATCCAAGGCGGTGGACTTGTCCATCTGTTTCGCTGCTGTGGACACTCAACAAGTTACGTTCTATGTTACTCCGCTTGACGCTAGCTGCTCTGTTGTGCTAGGACATAATTGGCTTGCCCGCTACAATCCGTCGATTGACTGGGTTTCAGGTCATATCAAGTTCTGCACCCTGGAATCCGCTCCATCTCTTCCAACGTCTTCTCCGCTGAGGATGGCTACTGCCTCCTTCTAGCATCCACCCGTGGTCTCACCTCTGCACTCCAGTCCTCCAGTATGCCCTCCGTCCCTTAAACTCGAAGCACCCCGAATTGCTCTGGTGAATGCAGCCATGTTCTGCTGTGCCTGGAAACAAGAAGGATCGCAGGCCTTCCAGCTTCAACTCTCTGACCCCACTTCCATGAAGGCTCGCTCCATTTCCGCCTCTGCCCCTGTGGATATGTCTTCCGTCCCGGAAGACTACCACTCCTTCTCCGACATATTCAGCAAGGCCAAGGCCGACATTCCTGCGGAACATTGCCCCTATGCCCTGAAGATCGAACTAGAAGAAAACTCCGCTCCGCCTTTGGGTCTGATTTATTCCCTCTCTCAGAGTGAACTTCAGTCCTTCCATGAGTTTGTCGATGAACACCTCAACATGGGTTTTATCCGCCCATCCCTGTCTCCGCACGGTGCTCCCGTCCTTTTCATCAAGAAAAAGGACGGAACACTCCACCTCTGCGTCGACTTCCGTGGCCTCAACCGCATGACCAAAAAGGATCATTATCTGCTTCCGCACATTTCCGACTTACTGGATACTCCATGCAAGGCCAAGATCTATACTAAGATTGACCTCCGGCATGCTTATCACCTCGTTCATGTCCGTGAAGGTGACGAATGGAAAACAAACCACCTTCTGCACCCACTACGGTTCCTTCGAATGGATGGTCATGCTGTTCGGCCTCACCAATGCTCCTGCCGCTTTCCAACATTTCATGAATGATATCTTTTCCGACCTACTTGATGTTTACGTTCTTGTATATTTAGACGACATCCTCATCCATTCCGACAATCCAGAACAACACTGCGACCATGTCAAAGAAGTCCTCCACCGACTCCGCAAACACAAGCTATATGCTAAAGTGGAAAAGTGTGAATTCCACCACGATAAGGTTGAATACCTCGGCTACATCCTGTCTCCTGATGGCCTTACAATGGCGGAAGACAAGATCAAGGTCATTCAAGATTGGCCGGAACCATGATGTGTCAAGGATGTTCAATCCTTCTTAGGATTTGCAAATTTCTACCGACATTTCATTTACAACTATTCTGACATTACCGTTCCACTTACACGTCTCTCTAGGAAAGGTATTCCATGGAATTTCAGCCTGGAATGTCACTCCATGTTTGAAACCCTCAAGAAGGCTTTCACCATGGCACCGATACTTGCGTTCTGGGTTACCGAAGCGGGACTTGTTCTCAAGACCGACGCTTCCAACTATGCCCTCGCGGTGATCCTCTTGATGATTTCACCGGAAGACAGAGAAATACATCTGATCGCTTTCCACTCCCGCACCTTTTCTGCTCTGGAACTCAACTACAATGTCCACAACAAGGAATTACTTGCGATATTTCAAGCGTTCAAAATTTGGTGACACTACCTTGAAGGCCCAACCTACCCGATCGACATCATCACAGACCATAAAAACCTAGAATACTTCGCCACCACTAAACTCCTCACTCACTGACAAGTCCGTTGGTCCAAATATCTCTCACAGTTCAACATGGTGATCTGCTTCCGTCCCGGGTGGCTTGGAACAAAACCTGACTCGCTTACTTGACAATGGGACGTCTACTCAAAAGAGGGGAGTAGCAACTATGCCAGTGTCAATCCTCACAATTTCCACCCCATGTTCACTAACGAACAACTGGCATCATCCCTCCAAGCAACCACATTCCGCGTTCCGCTACTCCATGCCTCGATCATCATGGACACTGAACGACTCAATTCCAACATCCGTTCCGCACTCCCATCTGATCCCCTTTCCACCAAACACCTTGACGACCCCTCCAGTCCCGGATGGTCTCTCGACCCCGATAACCTACTCTGCTACAAGACCCGGATTTATGTTCCGGACGTCAATGACCTCCAACTCTGCATCCTCCAGCAGTCCCATGACCATCCGCTATCAGGACACCTCGGCCAAAACAAAACCCTCAAACTAGTATGATGCAACTATACTTGGCCCCTCCTCCGCACTATGGTCCAAGACTACTGCAAGTCCTGCACTATGTGTATGCGGTCCAAGCCACAGTGCCACAAACCCTACAGTCTTCTCAAGCAACTTCCAATCCCAGAACAACCCTGGAATTCAATCTCGATGGATTTCATTGAAAAGCTTCCTGCATCCTCCGGCTACGACACTATCCTTGTTATCATAGACCGTCTCACCAAACAATCCATCTTCATTCCAACTCACGACACCATCACTTCTGCTCAGCTTGCACAACTCTTTGTGATCCATGTCTTCTCCAAGCATGGCGTTCCGTCCCATGTCACTTCCGATTGCAGCTCGGAATTCATCTCTTCCTTCTTCCGCACCTTGGACATGGAACTACACTTCACTTCCGGCTATCACCCGGAAGGAGACGGCCAGACTGAATGTACTAATCAAACACTTGAGCAGTACCTCCGCGTCTACTGCAACTATCAGCATAGCAACTGGTCCGACCTCCTTCTGCTAGCGGAATTCGCTTACAACAATGCCCCCAGTGCCACTACCGGCATCTCTCCATTCTTTGCCAACAAGGGCTACCATCCAAATCTCACAGTGCACCCCAAATGGGACCTCGCTTCCGCTTGTGCCCGTGACTTCGTTGTGGACCTTGACGAGCTCCACCAACACCTCCGTGAAAACATTGCCATGGCCCAGAAACACTACCAATCTTCCGCCAACCGGAAACACCTTCTGCAACCGGAATTCAACATCGGCGATAAAGCCTTCGTCAAGGCAGAGAATTTCTGCACCACTTGACCTTCGAAGAAACTTTCTGAGAAATACCTTGGACCTTACAAGATCATCGCTAAGGCCGGCAGTCGTTCATTCACACTAAAACTACCTGACAGTATGTGTACAGTACACCTAGTCTTCCATGTCTCAATGCTCAAGCCCACGACTCTGAACAACATTCCGCACCGTGAACAACCTCTGCTTCCACCGGTAATCATCGACAGAGATCCAGAATACAAGATTGCGGAAATCCTTAACTTGAAACTCAACCGCCACTACCGCTGCTGCAATACCTCATCAAATGGACTGGCTACGAAGGTACTGATGAAGAAACCTGCTGGATCTCTGCAACCGAACTCGACCATGCATCCGAGCTCGTCTCCGACTTCCACCAGGTGTACCCCGATAAGCCCGGCCCCCTTCCCGTTTGAATACTCCGTTCTTCTGTCTGTTTCTGCCTTTTCTGTCCTGCACTCACTTCTGTATCTTCTTCCATAGACATGTTGGATGGCCCCTATAGTATATGTATATGCCCAGGCATGATTGGCAGATGCACCCTATGATGGCCTATTAGGACATATGTCAGCTTCCGTACACCAGTCGTTGCTTGTTCTGACACACACTGAGGGTTCGCCTCCCTTGAATGACTTGTGTTCTTCATTAGTACAAGTTCCTGTTTCTATTGTTATTTCCGTTCTGTCACCCTTCCGCGTTCTTTCCGATGGTTTTCAAACTTGACATTTTTTTGTGTTGACTATGTTACTTTTCTATCCTACTCTTGTGCATGTCCGCCCCCGTTTCCGCTCTCTCCGTCTCCGCTCCCGTTCCCGCCCTCTCCGTCTCCGCCCCAGTTCCAGAACTGCCACCCGTCGCTCGGTCCCAGATCACCTCGTAGGGCCTGGTTGATCCCACCTAGTTGGTGGTCCAGCATGGCCCTGAACTCCCACAGGAGGCTCCGTATGTCCCTAAGGATGACAGAAGCCTCCTCTTCATTCCCATCCCGTTGCCGCTCTGTGCCGCTCCTGCTTCCACTTCCGCTACCTCCCACCTCGGTTGGAGTGTCCCGTGGATATCGGTAAACCCCCATCTGGGGCACTGTCTGGGAACCTTTCCCTTCACGATCTTCCTCTTTCCGACCGCCTTGGCACGTGCCGCCTTCTTTCCGCATGGTGTGCACCGCCTGACCCCCCCTACCATGCACTGCCTTTTCAGGCCTCTGCACCAAGAACATGTCAGGGGACAACCTCTAGGTAGTCCCTCCCTCTTTGTTTCCTTCCTTATTTCCTTCTTTAGTTCCCCTTTCATTCCCTGTTTGTTTCTCCTTAGTTGCACTTCCCTGATTACTGTCACAGTCACAGTCACCCTAGCTATATAGGTAGTTGCTTAGGTAAGGGAGCTCCAGCCTTTCTCTTCTGGACCTCCCTCACCAGAATCTGTGTGATTTTCACAGATTCTTGAGTTTGCCCTTACAGAACATGCACTCTCTCGCCCTTCCCCATCCCAGATGCAGGTGACCTGCCTCTTCTTGCAGGTGTCACAGTTTCTCACCCCCCTCACCGATCCCTCCGTTTCCGACGACTCTTCTGTCATGGCCCATTTCCGTTTCCGGTTACTGCTTGTGTACGGTTCCGCTACCTCCTCCGTGCCCTCCCGCTGGCTCTCACATTTCCGCTGTACGAGCCGTTGCAGCGCTTCTTGACGTGCGCTATGGGCTGCCGCCTGCGTCTCATCCAGCGTGGCCTGATTCCGTTGGACTGCGACCATGTTGTCTACAATGACAGGAGACTGTGACGGCAGGCGCAGGTTGGCATAGGCCACCTGTCGCAGCCGCTCTGTCAGGGGACACCCTGTTTCCCACCTCCGAAGCTCCACACTCCCACACCTCCGAAGCTTCGGAGTTCCGAGCTCCGCCCCACCCCCACTTTCGGAGCGGCTCTGGAGGTGAAATGACTTGTGTACAACATCCAGGGTTGGGTAGGAGATCCGCGGCATGCAGGGTCAGTACACACCGAGCAACAACCCTGACTGTAGTTAAGCGTAGTATAATACAGGCTCACTGACAGTGCGGGACCTTAGACTTTTCTCTTTGGTTTTCCCCTCTGTCAGGTGAGATCCCCTCCATTGTATATCTACTTGGTTTATGTAAACTTTGGTTTTCCCCTCTGTCAGCCTGTGTGACAGCGTGACTTCCACAGTGCACGAGGGTTGCCCTTACAGCAGAAAAGTCTCTCACTAGGAAGCCGGGAGTCGTACTGCGTGTTGTAGCTGCCATAGGTGCATTCGGAATTGGAGATAGCGACTCGGAGTTTGCAACCTCTTCCATGCACATGGCGTATGACAGCCCCTCTTCCCTCGTCGAGTTTCCCACCTCGGAACAAGTGTCCCACTCCTCTGACTTCTGAGATGGGTCTGGAAGACCGCCTCCAAAATATGGAGAAGGAGCTGACACAGAACCGACTTAAGACTGACGCAATTGAAGCAACACTACAAGCTATTCTGGCTAAATTAGATGGACTGAGGCATAGTGAAAACACAGCGCGAGCTGGGCCGAGTTTCGAAACACCGAAACCGGAAGAGATGTCCAAAGATGACACCGGAGGTCCGGACCAGAGGAAGATTGCGAGGCTGACGAAGGTCAAACCCGCAACTCCATCGGACTTCGATGGAGATCGGGAGAAGGGACATGCGTTCTTCAACACCTGCTGCATCTACTTCGCTATCGCCAGAGACCTCTTCCTGAACGACCAAGCACGTATCCACTGGGCGCTGTCCTTCTTCAAGTCAGACCGTGCAGCCCGCTTTGCAAACAAGGTACTCTGACACAAAACAAAAGGCAAGGGGAACTACTTCCGAGACTGGGATGCATTTGAGAAGATGTTTTCCGACCAGTTCTGTCCAAAGAACAAGCAGCTCACAGCTCTCACAAAGTTAGAAGGAACAAGCTGGTACCAGTCCAAGGATCCGGTCGATGACTACATTGATCGCTTCCAGGAGCTCATTGACCTTGCGGAATATGATGACGACAAGACCATCGTCATCAAGTTCCAACGTGGACTTGATCCAGTACTCCAGAATCAAGTTGCGCTTCTCGGGGATGGAGCTCCGGATTTTGATGACCTGGAAGGGTGGTATGAAGCTGCATGAAATTTGTCCCGGAACAGGGAGGCAAACGAGGTGTTTGTGGAAACAAGCCGAAACATGGTGTGCAACTCCGTGTGTCCGGTTCCACCTCCATCCAAATCTGGAGTTATGCTCGCTCCAATGCGGAGGACGATTCCAAGCTTTGCTCCACTCGCCTCCACTCGGAACCTCAGCCCCCCACCTCCAAAGGATGGTCCTACTCCAATGGATGTAGACCGCACACGTGGAAGGAACAGCCCAGCTGTCGTATGCTTCCGATGCCGACAGCCAGGCCATTATGCCCGAGAATGCCCTCAAGCCTTCGACATCAGATCCATGACCACAGAAGTGAAGCTGGAGTTCCTCCCGGAGTTCCTTGCACTAGCAGATGTCAATGGAGCATGCTCCATGGAAGATGGTCCCGGAGGTCCGGAGTACGACACCCTGGAGACGGAGGAAGCGTCAGATTTTGTAACACGCAGCAGGTGAAATGTGTGCCCCTGTTGCCTGTACATAATCGGTTTGCCTGTCTTGAAGTAGAGAATGAGAACCCCCCACTCCCTTCACTTCATACAGGAACTCCGGTTAAAGCCACACCAAAGTCAGCTCCGACGCCCCGTCAACTCCGCCTCCAGTCTTGGGAAAAACGTCTCCCGAAACGGTACGTTGTAGCTGCTACCCCCGGTCCTAAGTCCCTAGTCATCAAGGTGGAGATCCAGACCACCGATACCACGGAAGTCAAGTCCGGACCTGCACTAGTAGACTGCGGGGCCACTGGCCAGTTTATGGACCGTGACTACGTAGAGCGGAACAGACTGACCACTCGGAAACTCCAACATGCCATCCCAGTGTTCAATGTGGATGGAAGCCCTAACGAGGCAGGGTCCATATGTGTGGGAACCGCTGTTCAACCAGCAGTGCACATCTTCTCGGAATCCGGCTGCGCAACCAGCCTTAAATAGTGCTTTATCTTTGTAACACCACCTTATAAGAAATTGCCTGGGATCTTCGCCCATAAAAACCATATAAAAATTACTCTAGGGTGTTTCAAACATCCCTCTATTTTTCCTCAATTTTTGCCTATTTTTCCGAGGCCTACTTCTCTCAATTCCATCTTATTTTGTGCAACAGAGTTGTGGACCCACTTGTATCCACAACTATGTCACGGACTTTCGATTTCAAACTCCGACCGGCCTTCTCGGATTCTGCGGAGTTCTCGGTCTAGGCTCACACATGCTCCCACAGCCCCGAAATCATGGCTCCTTCAGACTCAGCCACTGAGTCTGAATAAATTACCAAACTTGGACTAAAGGGTTGTGGAGCCACAACCACTTAACCAAATCAGGCAAATCTTGGTGAGACAGGTCCACCTGACCTTATCACATGATGCTGAGACATTGGAGGCTGTACAATGAGTCATTGGTGAGGAAGGGCCCTGATTGGTTGGGAATTCCCCTGAACTTGACAGAAAGCAGTGGAACTCCCTGGAAACTGTCAGAAGCCCCTAGATCTTTCTTCCTGCTTCCACTAGCTTCTTCCCCTGTTCCATTAATAGATAGAAGATTCTACCTGCTTATCTAAGCACCTGTACAATATGGTATAAAAGGAGGCCTTTTGCCTGCCTTGGAGAACAATCAATTCAACCATCTTCTATCCAACACAACTTGTGTGACTTGCACATCTTACTAAGCTGCTAACCCCAGCTAGGGTTCTTACACTTACTTAGTGTATTAATTCTCAGTTAAGTAGTTGCTTTACTGCTTAGCCATTTGGACTAATCCTCCAGGTGAAATTCTACAGAGTGAGTCTGACAATTATTGATAGTCTTGCCAGTGGCACTCCAATACCCGAGAGTTATTGATCAGTTGATTTTCCTGTTCAGTATCTTTCACAAGTCAAGTCAAGTTGCTTATAAAAGCTACCTCACCTATACTTCTCTTATGTCTCTCGTTATTGTTGTGCATTGACAGATTATCAGGTCAGTCCATTTATAAACTCGCCTGCTAGGTGTAT
>QFFB01022818.1:0-35267 GCA_003316465.1 Ramaria cf. rubripermanens
GTTCTCTATTTTAAGACTATATCATTTTATCCACCGCATTTTTCACGATTCACATCATCAATCAGTACCTCAGTCGTTTCCATTCATCTACCACATTTATGAACCAATATCCCATCTTCACAATATTTTCTCGTATGAATATTCAAGTAGACTAGATATTATAACGTTGGACACGCCGTGCTGTTCAGCGTTGCAGGATTATAATGATTCATTTGAAGATGACATCAATCGCCATCCGTAAATCCACATAGATGGAAGCTTGAAAGGGAAATCTTGAATTCTCGAGGCACTGCTGTCGTTCCATTTGTAGCCAGCGCGCTAGCGGCATAAAGCCGCAAATGGCATATCATGGGACGATGCCTGATGTTCCCATCGGCCGTCGACTCCCTGCGTACTCGCTGTGCGAGCTTGGGAGAATGCCGCTTCCTATCGGTCTCAGTTGGTATTAGGCTAAACGTGAAAGCTAGTCCGGAGCTCTTCGGGGCGACAGCTTCGCACGATGTGATCAAGAAGAACTCAAGATTGCGTAGCCAGCCGTCGAATTCCAGGCGAAGAGTTATCTTCCTCAGGCTGTACATGTGTCGATCTAACTAGAAAAGTTGAAATCATTGCAGCAACCTGCGGCTCACGAGCTGACACCATTTGTGCAGGTTTCAGACGATAACGCATCTGACCGTAAAACAAAGACGGGTAAGGATAATTGTGAATAGTTCATAAAACAGACCGAAAAGGGCTGGGAAATTGTAGGAGTGCCCAATGAGCGGAAGGCGCCGAGATTTTGGAGACAGCCGACTAACAGCGATTCGTGAGAAGCCTTTGAACTACATCGTTCCTCCATCAGCCTCCCCCAACCTCCTCCACGCCCCTTATTTTCACATTTCTACGAGGTCCGCTTGACAATCCATCCACTCTGCCTCCATTTTCATAACTAAATCGTACTCCTCCCGCAGTCTTTGAAAGCACTTTTACATCTTTCCAGGACCTAGTTTACTACTCAAAATGAATTCTCGACCTCACAAACAGTCGATGTCAGAGCTGAAGCTCCGCCGGCTCACGGAGCACAATCAGCGTCTTAGGGATGACCTGGCACGACCACGGGTCAAAGTAAGCGAAGCCAGCGCAAGGTGAGCGGCGCTTTACAGGCCTTGTAGCGGCAGTCTCATGCGAGCGTTTCAGCCTAATCCGTTACTGTAAAACAACCAAAGACCATCTCGTGAGACCATCCCGATACTCTTTTGCCAATGAGCAATTGCGGGAGTACTTATGCGTATCTCTCGTTTCAGGTTCCATCGGTGTGGGGTCCAGTGGGGAAGGGCGAGGATCCTTATGCACCGCCAACACAAGGATGCAAATGCGTGGTTATGTGACCTGGCTCATGCCACACCGAGCCCCATTTGTTTGCTCGATCCCCGGCCAGCATTTACGCCGCACATCATATCCATCGCATGCCTAGCTACTCGTATCTCACCCGGCTGTTTCACACCTATGTTATCGTTTTATCGCATCTCCAGGGTCCAATGCTGGATTGGAACTGTTTACTTTTGCAGTGAGCGTCGGCGTAGTATCCAGGTTGGGCGCAGACGGTGAGCAGTGGGAACGGGTGCGGACATGGATGTTTCAGCAGTTATCATCCTTCCCTTCTTGACCCCCTCGACCCTTATTGTCGCCCCACACTCCTTATTTTCCCATCATACCTACGCCGGACCTCATCTTCATTTCCATCTTGCTTTCTGCGTCGTCGTATCATATCTCATCACTCCCTAAACACGGTTCCATCTAAACTTGTACAGGGATGGCCCGAAATTTATGTGTCTTTCCGCATCCGGTCGGTTTGTCGATGAGCGCGAGAAGTAGCTACCATGGTGCATCATATTAAGTATTGTCCGTACCTACGTACCTTGCCTTTTCTATTGTCACCTCTTCTTATTAATGGGAGCGGGCTCCGGTCTGCTTCGGTCTACGAGCTGTGCCCCCAAAGTGTATTTAAATCTCCTAAGTCGGTTTTTAGACTCCTAGAGAGAATTGTTCGTTTGATTCGCTGGGTTGTATCATGTTCCGCCCACGAGGCCCCTTGTTTCTAATGCCCGTTTTAGAAGGACGATCACCCTCGATAGAAGAGTGATCACCCGAATCAATTGAATTGTCCCCCCGAGTGTAACCTCTTTAACGCTCATATCCAAGTCGTAAATGTAAATAGTTATACTTCAGCTTCAACTATACCTCAATCTAACTTTTATATAAATAATGCAAACATTACCAGGATTGGGACTACTGTACCTGTGGAGAAATTGAAGTCCGTTCCGTGTCAGATTTGGGCGGCGGGTCTAAGGGCACGATGTCTTTCCATCTACATGAATCCGACCAGAGTCTACTTCCGTCAGGGGCGGCCAGACCTTCATAAATGACACGACGTATCCGGGAGAAAACCATTAGTCTAGGCGTTACTCGGCCTTTCCCTTGTGTTCTTGAGATGGAAATCGTTTCCGTAATGCAGCCAACATCTTGTACATCCTATGGGCATGTCTCCCAAATAAGCCAGCTGAAATTAGAGTACATATAAATAGCGCACCATAAGCAGTTCAGAAGTTGCAACAAAGTGGTACCGGCGGCGTATATAAGCGAAAGGATCGGTGGAAGCTGCGCTCGTGCACCATTAAGGGCGATTAGAAATCGATAGGACTACGGTATAAAGATGATCAGATATCGGAACGAGACGACCATAAAGTATGTTACATACGGTGACAGATCCATAACAAATGCGTGTAAGAAAGAACACTATGATCAGGGCTATACCGTTCACCAGTTGCAATGTCGTTCCCGTACGTCCCGTCTTATCAAGGAACCTGGAGCGAGCTGGTTCAGAAGTAAACATGTCTTTCAGAAATTCACTCACCAATGAATATTTAGCAACGGCGTGCTTCTGCGTACAAGCAACGGAAGTGTCATTTAACGAAGAGAGAGTAGGAGGGTTGATCATACATTTCCAGGAAAAGAAACCTGACAGACATGTATGCGAACAACGGACGGAATGTCAGGATGACACCAGCCAGTACTAATATACCTAAAGGAACGGTAAAATCGGTACCACATCGTATACAGGGCCAGACTAACCATGAAGTGCGAGCCCGATATCCTGGAAATGTATCACAGTCTCTTCCATCACGTCCCATAGAAAACTAGAATGGTAGCAATGATATTATCAGAAGAATAATATGGCCTGAAAGGTATATCAATACTTACTAGCTACGCGGCACTGACATCAGATGAAAGAAACATGCTCGTAGCCACATTGCGTTACAAGACTGGTAAGCTCACCCGCATGCAAATGCCTCCATTTCTCCTTCGATCGTATGCATTCCCCTCACTTTGTCGTCGTCCAGCTCTGGCAGTGCTACACACCGCCACGCCAAGATGACCACAATTACAGCGTGGAACATGGAGCACGCTCGCGCGGCCCTAGGGAGCCATGAACGGTGAACATCGAAAGGACCGAAGGCATCAAGCAACCCACCATCCTTGCTTCACGCGTTTCGAGGCATTGCCGTAGTGCTCAGGAAACCATCTGTTGAAGAAAAAAGGCGATGTCCACTGTATGGCGTGGAAGCTGAGAAACGAAAGCACGACGGTGCTTGAGTACTCAGGAAGGCGAGGCAACCCAAGGGAATGTGCGACAGGGATGGTGACGGGTGCAAGGAACGCGTCGAGTGACATGGATATTTGTGCTGCTCGCCTCTTAAACTAGATGAAGGTTTATCTCCACACGTACGGCTCAGTAAACTGTGGTACGCACCTCAGTGAATCGACAAGGTACTGAGGTGCAATGTCCAATAGATATACTATCGCGGTCATCGCGGTCATACATGGCCGCAACTAATATAGAATGGATCCGTGGCTCACAGGAATGCTCTCGAGGACCACTAATTCGCCCCCGCTTGGATGGCATTACAAAACCGCGGGTGTCTATGGATTGTAGACACAAATAGTTATGGACCACTGGGCGACTATGTAGGTGGACCTAGAATTGCAGCCAGCGCTAAACGTTCAGAATACTAGAACAGCTAATTACAGCATTATGAGAGTGTACATGTCACCAATAATTATTAGCAAACTGAATTGAAAATATTAGGCATACCATTCAGTTGAGCTAATAATTATTGGTAACATATACACTCTCATGTCTTCGCAGCGGCTGTTCAACTCTGTCAACGCTATCCTGCGCTCCTACAAATACCTCATCACAAATTCATCCTGTACCATCTTTGATTCAGCATCTCAAACCTCAAATTCCGTTCACGCATCCGGAGGCGATTTGGAAAAGTCGATTTGGATTTGGATTTCGGCCGGCACACTTGGCGGAGCTCACACGGCTCGACCAAGTCATCGCGTCACGCGTCACACAGCTATCTGGAACCGGAACCCAGGTTACGAGTCCTAACCACGCGTAACAGGTGTCGTGTATAAAACATCCACTCACGTCCTTGAGAATGATTTGCTACACGATGCACTGAAGGAGGGCATCATCTTGCCTCTTTCTATCACGGTGTTGGTGGTAACGAACAAGAAATTTAAGTCCCCGCTTGCCGACGGCAGCAGCTCACCAGAATCAACTCAATCGTCCGTTCAAAACTAGCTTATCAGAGTTGAAACGGTTTTCGGGGCTTTGTCGGAGCTATATAAAAAATCCAAATCCCCATCAAAACATCTCTGATAGGCCCTATTACAGAATGAAGGCTGAACTCGCTGATGTGGATTTGGAAAACCTATCCACATTGCCTGTCGTCGAGAGGCGAGGCTGCAGCCGCGTGAGAGTTTATAGACATATCATGAGGGATGTCCGTCAATATGTTACGAATAAAACTGCTCCAGACGATAGCCTCGGGCCATTGATGCCGCAGAAATAGAAGACCGGGAAAGTAATGTAGGACGGGAGGGGTCCATTACGACCATCTCTAGTGAATTCGAACCGCCATCAACGACGGTCGGGGAATGCGATACTTTGAGACGTGTCGGCAAAGATCATCGCACGAACACATTGCGAATACGCACTACGATCAATATTCCTTGAAGTCTGATCCATGATAGCTACAGCTCGAGCAGCTGCTTCAACGCGACGAGTGCGTTTATCCCAAGGACAGAATGGATGATTATGTGGGATACCAGGCGCTGGAATCACGACGGCTTTACGAAGCGAGTGATCTACAGGCGAGAAGACTGTGATCTTTGCAGGACATGGTCGTTGCTGTATCACAGCTTCAACAATCTTGCCTTCTTGAATATGCACATGAGCTACATAGTTTTGTCAGCATACAATGTCATGACTGGCGCCGTGAACTCACGGCAGTATCTTTGCTTCAGTCCAGTCCGAGGAGGCACGGTAAAGGTGCATGTGTCATTAATAATAACGGTATCCGAGTGATTGATGCGTCCAGTGCTAAACAACTCCATAAGGGGCCCTTCAGCTACATCTCTGGGGATCTGACAAAAGATATGGCCTGCTATTGGACAGCCTGTGGGTACTGCAGAACAACCGATGAAAGGGTGTCCTTGATTAACTGCGAACTTTAAAATGATATACTATGAGTTCACGTTGACAGAAGCCGGTGTATATGAAGGTACCGGTCGAACATCTTGTTTGAACTCGGCCCGTCCAGGACATCGCCCATGATCAAACCGACACTTCTCTTTCACAACGCTGTTGTAAAATCTGCAAAATTCGCTCAGTATACGGAAATGGGTCGACCTCGTGCAATCATGCAACGTACTCAACTGATCGCTCGAAATGACCCGCGTTACACGCCTCCTCGTGCGGTTCGTCGATGCCATTTCGCGGCAGATAAACTGCATCGGGGTCGGAATCATTCCGCTTGTAGTTTTTCCAAAGGTCTGCGGGAGCCCTGCCGCAAATGAAAGCGCCACGGCAGTCGTGAGACATTTTCTGACATTTCACACCTTCCCCGAGGAGCGTGACTGTGGTTGCTTTCGTAACCGAGCCACCGGTTCCGCCAGTCCAAGCATCTGTGCACTATAGCGCAAATGAACAAAGCGAAGTAAGAACAGTAACTTACAAGTTCAACGCACCTTCTGCTTGATAATGGCAGACATAGCCATCGTTCTTCCTTTATCATCCTGGTAATCGTTTGGATCACCACCCAGATCCATGACGTATGCAACAGAGTCGTCCGTTTCAGGGACCCGCCAATGGTCAGGAACTTCCGTCAACGTCTCGACTCTGCTCACCCAGCTCTGACGAGTGACTTGAACCATGCCAGCGGCTAGCTTTCTTTCGGATTGTTTGATGACACTCGAGACACCCCGTTTCCTCTTCCGCGACACAGAGCCTGCTGCGCCCATGTCATTGTCGCTTTCCTCAGTGTCACTGGCCGGCCTATCAGCCGCAGATGCCTGACAAGTGGAAGCTGAGCATTTCCGTGGGCGATTTATGAAGGGGCCGGAGATTGTACTCGGCGCAGATCCAGAGCGCGGACGCGTGTTGAAGGGCCCGGGGGTTGGAGGTGGTGACTGTGCCTGCAAGAATTGTGCCACAAACGCGCAAAACTTTTCGAAATTAACCCATCTTGACGCGTTGTCTATGGAGTAGATAGTAGGGCACGCTTGAATTATCCGAGCAGGGAAATACTACGTTTGGTGTTGGGGATGGATGTGGTTATGACAATGTAAAATGAACTTACCTTATCACGGTAAGCACGAATGACTCCGTCCCCTACGACCTTGAGAAGCTCTTCGAGCTCTGAGGCAGTGGCAGGCATGAGCGTTGCATGTAGGTTGAAGGGATGCTCTGGTTACATAAACGCAATTTTTCGATTCACTACGACGTGGATCGCATCGACATGATTCCATACAACCTTACGTCCAAGCTGACAATTTGAGTATCTTTGTCGACTTTTACGTGGCTCGGTTGATGTGCGCTTGCCAACAACATACGGAGGCAAGAAGACCAAGGCGTCCGGATATTCTCGAGTGGAGTAAGCAGTACAAGGACGTCGGTTGGAGACTCGGAAGTGTGCTCCGCCACTCCTTCAAATTTCAAAGTTGATGAATGTTACTGTAATAAGCCGAGGTTCTGCCAGTGATCTCGCATTTGCGCAGAAATCAACGTGACATCGCATGCACTTAACATCCGTCTAATGCCCATCATGTCACATTGATCATTTGGAGGTTCTGGATCGTCAAGTTCCTACTGGTTGGCATTTGTGTTAACGGTATCGCGTTTACAACACGCTGCCCCATGCCTGAATAATTTGCGTCTATAGCAGGAACTCGCCCCCATCTTTCTTTAAATATCCAAATTTCAACATCGCGATACATCACTCAATACGTCGTGAACCGTGATGTATACTCACGCGTGCATCTCGGTTGCCCCTCTCCCGCACGTCATTTATCTCAATCTAGTGTCACGTCTGGACTCCCATACCATCTCAAGGTTGATCAAGTTCACGTGTCTGTTGGGGATTCCTGCACATTATAAGATCCCATCCTAGGGCTCGTCCGCAACACCTTTCTGGGCTTTTACTTTGATGTCATCTTCGTGTGATGCATTGGTGGTCCCGGATACATGGACCACACTGCCATGATGTTTTATTTGGACGCTGTAGCGCTCCACGAGATGCCCCCTTGGTGTCGATATCTCAAGACAAGGGGCCTTCATACTAGAAGCACGCATGCCGTTTATACCCCTCTATGCAGCACTAAGGACAAATCCTCAAGTTTGTCTAATGCCATCTATCCCGCGGGATCCAAGGTAAACCATTTGCAAAATGGTCATAATGCAGTGATTCCAAACAGGACGCCGACGAGTGTCAGCAAAGCCGTACCACTGCTCATCCGCACAGCACTGTTAGGTTTCATAGTTGCGGAGGGTGATGAGCTTCCAGTCGGGCTCCCTGTCGAATTGCTCCCCGTACTCGTCGAGTTGCCCGTCGAGTTGCCCATTGCGTTAGCCTGGTGAGATGACATGGAGGCATCAACAAGCCATCGCCAGAGAGGGAGATTTGGAAATACCTGAAATTGAGCGAAGTTCTTATTCGCTGTTGGGTTGATCACTCCCACCATTCCGGATTTACAGTGGTTCGTTTGGCTTCAAAAGACGCAGCATTAGCAAGTCAACCCACAGGCAAATCCGGACCCTGTGTAACTCCCACTCACGAGCAGTAGAACCAGATCGGCGCAGTGGATGTAACGTTGACGGTGAAGGCGGGGAATGGTGCACTGCTACCGTTGATCGGGAAGCTAGAAGGACGGGGACGTTAGAATGTAACAGACTGATTAATATGGAGTGCGACATACAATTGTGAGGCGAAACCGGACTGTGTGCAGGGATCTGCGAAACTACTCGAAACTACGGACTACAACGAGCCTATCGTTGTAACAGCAGAAGGAACAGGAGGGTAATGCAATAACGCACGTGATTCTTGCTCACGAAAACGAAGCTGATCATGTCCCCAATGGCTGCGGTCGTGGCAGGGGGCTCGAATGTGAGTGCATTATTCATCCCAACAGTCACGGTAAGATTCGCCTATACCTATGTCGACGACGGGCTCACTGCGTCATATAATAGAGCTCACATACCGCAGAGACCAAGGCGGGAACTATCGCAGCAAGAGCGAGGATTACAAAAGAACGCATTCTGGCGGTCAAGGACGATTATGATGACTTCGAGTAAGTAAGATGCTGTGTGGCTAATGACATGGTGAACCTGACGCTTGTAGTACTCCAGAGGGAGAAAGGGACTTGCGCGACGGCTTACCCTGCTCAACAAGCTATGAATGAACAAATGGACCGACTCGCGGTTACAACGCTGACTTGAACGAAGAAGTGAAGGCGAAGGTGGGGAATCCTTAACCCCAGTAGCGCTGTTCCCATATCTTAATATAATTGATCCTTCCTGTGCCAAGCGGCAATCCTTAGTGGGCTTTAACCTTAATCTAGATGCTATATATGCACCTGGTAACGAACTTTCAAGTACTGTACCGCTTACGACCCAGCGCAGCGTCCAGCGTGTTTAATTCAGTTCCGGCCTGACATCATGATACAGCCACTATGATCACAACAAGAAGCCATCATACTTAGCAAAGTAAGCTGATCACGCAATTGAACTGATTGCAGTCACTACCACTGTCACGAAGCCGATTTTCGACTTTGCTGACCCAGATTTGGGATACCTCGGGAAAAGGCCTTCTAATATACGTATAACAGTTGCTAGGGTGCGGAATAATTGCCATGGTGGCAGCCACAATTTCAGCAATTACGCGTATAGTTATTGCTGAAAATAGAAGATCTTGCTTCTTGGATGTACCAGGCCAGATAAGTTATCCTCTACACTATGCCACCAGTGGTAATCCGGATCTTAGAGTAGCACCGCACCGATGGTGACAATAGTGAGCAGCCCGGCTGCTCCACGAGTAAACAGGACCTTGGAGGCACCGTTAGGTTTCGACGCCACACTTGGAGACGCATTGCTCGCTGCCTGCGACGCAGAAGCTGACGCTGAAGCTCCATTTGCAGCTGCGGCTACGGGTGCGGCCGTCGTACCTGAGGCGCTTGGGGCACTAGGCGCACCGGTGGAAATCATGCCGCCTGGCGCTGTGGTGTTGCTGGCAGACGCCTTGGCCGCTGCCTTTGTTCAAAGTCAAGACACAGAAAGCGTCATGAATGCTATAACACGTACAAGGAACGTGTCGAAGCTCTTCTGAGGTGTCGCATTTATGCTGAAAACCATACCCATCTGGCAATGGGGAGCCGGGACTTTCTACTGCGGCTGAGAATTTCTCAGAGGGCTAAATGACACAATAATTACCTGAGCGCAGTAGAACCATAGCGGAGTAGTCTAGTAACGCGAATCAACAAATGTGGACGCGAGGAATGTTTACATGACCACATACGTTATTGATCGTAATACTCCACGTAGGGAAGCTACCATTGGCAATCGTGGCATTCGGTGGTATAGCCATACTTGACCACGGACATCAATTGAACAGGTAGTAAGCTTATGAACTGGGGCTTACAAGCCGGAGTTAACTCCTAATGAACCATTGAACATGGCCTTCGTGCAGGGCGATGTAAATGTGCTCTGGGTCGCAGACTAACATCCAACATCCAACTTGGTGAGAGTAAGAGATTATAAAAAAGGTGACAAACGTGGTTTTTAGCTTGGAATTCGAAATCAATCTGATCCCCCACAGCTGCAGTGATGTTGGATGGGTTGAAGGCTAGCAGACCACCGGCACCAACGGTGACAGTATGAACTGCGCCAAGAACAGCAGCCGGAATGGCGGCGAGAACAAGAGCTGTAGAGAAGAAGAGCATTTTGCTACCAGGCAGAGACGACGAGTGAGCGAAAAAGAATGTAAGGTCCTGACAAGCGGAAGGAAGAAAACGAATAGAAGCCTGTGGAAAATGTAACATAGGTTAGAATACACTGCTAGTAAGTAATAACGACTGAAACCCTCACTCCGCTGGCGGAGGGAAACGATACAAAGGTTGAGGAAGTGGAGAAAACAAGGTTGCTACATTGTTCCGACAAGCGATATATAGGTAGGCATGTTACCAAGCCGTTCGGCTTGATGCAAATATACAAACTCCGACTTCGCACAACTAAACATCAAATTGCCTAGTTTTAGTTAATTGTTCACAGTAATCTGCAAGAAGCCAAGTAGGGATGCCTAGTGCCTAGTTATGAAGTTTAATTGATATTATCTACTGTGAAAAATTTCTCATGAAGTTCGTGCAATGATATTTCAAATTCCAGGCTACCCCAAGGGACTGGCGAGTCACGCCGCAGTGAATTAATCTGTCAAATGCTGCCAGCTCTTTGTCCATTGTTACGCGTCACTCCTCGAGCGTTTTCTTGCACTAGGAGGACACTTTCTGTCACCTCACGATCAAGACAGCAGATTCATGATGCAGACGAAAATGTGTGTCCAATCCTGGCAGGCTCTCTAAATCTCTAGAGCTCATCGTGTCGCGGTCAGACTTTCAGGTCTCATATTTCTAACACAAAGGACAAGGTTATTCTCGTAGATTTCTATGAAGAGTGAGTTGGTGTTCTCCCTATTCGTTTAGCAGTCAAATTCATGAATATCCAGCTGGTGTCCACCGTGCAAAGTGCTTTCTCCGTTGTTAGAACGACTAGAAGGTGACCCATCCTTAATTGGTGCTCAATCTCTCGACTTGGTAACTATCAAGGGAGAGAGTGTCCCTAATCTAGCGTTAGAATACAAGGTCAGTACCTCATTCGGATACAGCGCGCTACTTGATCATTCGTGACTTGATCATTCATGAGTCAGATACGGGCGGTACCAACGGTGCTTGCATTTAGAAACGGGTCTGTGCTTGGCCAGTTCACAGGAGCTCTCAGTCTACCACAGATCAAATCATGGTTTACCACCTTGATGAAATAGATGGTTTCATAACCCAGTCTTCCTGAGAGCGAGAGAGCAATTGATGGCTGTCGAATGTGGCTTCACATCAGACGGAATTGATTTGAGCGCGGTTGAGCGCGCTTATGCTGTGTTCTGTGGTAGCTACAGGGTGATACTAACAAGAAAGCACGGGAACGAAACGAGCGTATGAAGAGACAGAGAAGGACAAGAATAGGCGAGGAGGTAATCTAGGAACCTATACCGAGGGTAACTGGTATAGACGAAAGACATGGAGAATGGACCAACTTGAAGAATGTTGAACTTGCAAGCAATAAGTCAAGCAATGAACTGCGTAAGGATGAACTTCCGCAGATGCAAAAAAGAGACTGAAAATAACGACGAGCGCAGAGATCCAATAATGCTCATAGTTTAAGCTGTTTGGGCTTCTCCCAGTTATATTCCGGGTTGCCAAAGTGGCCGTACGAGGCCGTCTTGAGGTAGATCGGCTTTTGGAGGTCCAATTCACGGACTGAAAGGACATATCAGTCTTATATAAGTAACGCAAAATGAAACACCCAGCATACCAATGACACCAGGCCTGAGGTCCCAGTTGTTCCTAATAACTGTGACAAGCTCCGCATCAGTTTTCTTTCCAGTGCCGTATGTATCGACATAAATGGAAAGGGGCTCCGCTACACCAATAGCGTAGGAAAGCTGAACGAGGACGCGACGTGCCAGACCCGCGACAACGAGTGATTTGGCTGTCGCATAATTCGCGTTAGTGTTCGGAGCCGGCCCATAACACCAATTCTTACCGATCCATCGGGCAGTGTATGCTGCCGAACGGTCGACCTTGGAGAAGTCCTTCCCGGAGAAGGCACCTCCACCGTGTGCACCCCATCCACCATAGGTATCAACAATGATCTTACGGCCTGTTAGGCCGGCATCCCCTTGAGGGCCACCGATGACGAAACGGCCCGACGGTTGGATCTGAGAACAAAGGATATTGAGACAAGTAGTAGCAGTGATTGAACGGAAACAAACATGGTAAATGGTCCTGTCGTCCAATAGGTTGGCAGGAATGACCTTCTTGATAACCTTTTCCAAGATCTCCGACCTGAGTTTCTGGGTAGAGATCTCCTCGGTGTGCTGGGTCGAGATAACAACGGTGTCGACGCGTAAGGGAATGGTTGCACCACCATCTTTCTTGTACTCAACGGTGACTTGAGTCTTAGAGTCAGGGCGGAGCCAAGCAAGGAGGCCAGAGCGGCGAGCCGCAGCGAGGGCCGCATTGAGTTTGTGGGCCAGCATGATCGTCAGCGGCATACATTCCTCAGTCTCATCGGTAGCATATCCAAACATCATACCCTGATCGCCTGCACCATGATCCTCGAGCGAGCCGTGATCAAGACCTTGAGCGATGTCAGGACTCTGCTGCTCGATCGCGACGAGAATGTTGCAAGTCTTGTAATCAAAGCCCTTCTCAGACGAGTCGTATCCGATCTGCTTGATCGTGTTGCGGATAATCTGTTGGTAATCCAGTTTTGCTTTGGTGCTGATCTCGCCGAAAACCATGATCATGCCAGTCTTAGAGGCAGTCTCGCACCCAACCTTGGATGAAGGGTCTTGAGCAAGACATGCATCGAGCTGGAGGGGTATAATGAGTAAGAGCACATTGGTGGTCCTAGAAACTCCTTACAATGGCGTCCGAGACCTGATCGCAAATTTTGTCTGGACGGGTCAACTAGTTGATTGCCTGTGTAAAGGCCAGTACATACCAGGATGCCCTTCACCAACACTTTCGCTGGTGAAGAGAAAGTGGCCTGGTGCGAGAACGCTGTGCACGTTACCGTTGGCAGAAGGCATGGATGAAAAGATGGGGCGGGCGGAGATGAGGAAGGATGGTGGAAGAGGACGAAATTTTAAGCAGGTACGCGCCTCGGACACTTAACCAACGGTTTTCGATCACGCCATATTTGAGACAATATGGATAACTTAAATGCTTGCACTGCCTTTTTCGTTGTAGTATAGATGTCAAGTTTCGTTTCTATTACACATCACGGAAAAATATGCTACAAACTAAAAGGCAAGGAAAAAGCCTATAACCAGCCAACTCCAAGCGGATCAGATTGCTGGCCATTCAGTGGCGGGGAAGGCGGTGATACCACGGCCGGAACGCTCACCAAACTTGGGCTTCGGCTTAGAGGTAGAGGGATGGCAGAAGGCGTGGAGGCGTGGAGGGTATCAGACCCACGCGATGGTGTTGATAGATAAGGACGAGAAATGGCAAAAGGGGAAGAAGAATAATTTAGCGGTGTAGGTTGGGCGACGGTTGGATCGTGTGGCAATGACATTACTGGCGATGAAGAAGGGCTATTGAAATCGTCGAGGGGTCGCGTCCGCTGACCACTCAAAGATGACTTTATGTTTTTTAGTGATGCCCATGGATTGTCGTTTATGTTCAAAGTCGCTGTGGCATTGGCATGAGATGATAGGTCCTCTTCCCTGTCGGCCCATGGCTTGTTTGTCGAGTCCGTGGCCTGTAGCTCTCCGCCTCTTGCTTGTAAATCGGAATTGGCACTAGGAGAACCCGGACTGACAACAAAGTCCTTCGTGACGCCTTCATAAGCATCTCGAACTCCTGAAAGAGCTGCAGACGCATTTGATGATAGCTTTCCCCACATTGACCTCAGCCCTCCACCTGTAAAGGCATCAGGAAGTTTCGGAAGTGCAGGCCCGGGTCTGCTTTGGTGTGGTAACGAAGACGGTCCAGCTTCAGACTGTGGTGGCTCCGAACTTGGTGGTTGAAGAGAGTACGTGGAATTGACAGTACCAAATGGCTTGAAATTGTCCGCACGTGTAATCGGAAGACGCTCTGACCATGTGGGTAGGGAGGGTGAAGATGTTGACCCTAGTGTAGTTCCAAGGCCATTGGTCTGGGGAATGCGGTCAGAAGTAGCTGTACTGGGAGGGGTAGATGGTGAGCGCTGAGGCTCTGAAGGGATCTCAGCCGGCGGCGCAGTGGGATCACCTTCAGCGGATTCGATCGGTCCAAAAATTTCCACACCAGTCGTCTGAACGATTACAATTCTACCATTCATCTCCTCATCCGATCGTCCATACAACTCATGCCAAAACCGTACATCCTTTGGGTTTGGGAACAACACGCCCATGTCTGCATCCGGAGAGCGACTCTTCGGATTGTCCAGAGACGTGTCATATTCCGGGCATTTGTTCTTCTCCATCTCCTCCGAAGAGTTGAACCAGTCCCACGCGCTGACAGTACGCTCACATGGTGGTTTACCACCATCGTCCACGCGGCGCTCTTGTTCGTTGTTATGCAAAAAAGTTCCAAACTGGCACGAGTATAGGTGATAATGCAGCCGCTCAAGGAAGCGCTGATTAAATTCGAACCGCGTTGGAAACTGCCGCTGGATCTGACGAACGCATTCGAGAAATTGATGGAATACTGGACTGGTTTCCTTAAGATGGTGTTGAGGTGTAAATTTGTTCTGCATAGAGGCTAGGAATGCCTGGGCGGCTTCTGCTCCACCTGTGTTATCATTCGCGCCGGCGGTGAGGAAAAATTTTTCCGAAGAGAGATGACCACACCGGTCGAGAAACCTGTGCCCGAAAGATAACCAATCCTTTTCAATGAGGATCTGAAAACCACGCATGGTGCGGTAAAAGGGGTCAAGGCAGAGTTGAGCTAGAGACGATAGCTGGGTAGTACGATCCCAACCATCGGAACAATGTATAAGCACGTGTGATGAGTTAACGTGAATATTGCGAACAACAAGGAGGGTGCCGTCCAGGAGTGCAGAAATGTATCGAAGCCATCCGGATCTTCTTAATGCCTGCCGATCTAAGAAGATGCCGTCGGACGGAAGCGTTCTCGAGCCATCGATGTTTGGTAAAGCGGCAGCAGCAATATCTGCTTCTCGGAGCGCTTCGATGACTTTTGCCAGTGAATCACGCATAACGTGGATGTTGTCGACACCGAGGTACACCTTTCTGGCGTCCTTGTAATGGTCCATGTTCTCCGTTCCAGCGCCCTTGGCGAATGTGGCCATAGCATTTGTAGTGGGCCGTGCATCGGTTATGAGGTTGGTAGCTGTTGCGCCATAGACCTTGGTTTCGACGAATGGAGAATGTGGAGAATGATGAGATTGGAAAATGGCTTCGACAAGTTTCTCATCCTGCACAGACCGATTATTGGTCAACCCAACCATGGGTTGGCTGGAGCGCGTTATGGTACCCTGTCAGGACTATGAGGAACTTGTGTATCGGTTAGGCTGAAATTACGCACAAAGTTGGCCCAGTGAAGATATGAGAGCGCTGGTATGCGCGACCTGCTGCGATGCTTGCATGCATATGCAAGCGTAGTGTCGCTGATCTTGGTGGGAACTACTAGACGAGCCGGGTACGTAGGGCAAAACTACTACCTTGTCGGCCTTCACAAAATCCAAGACATGAAGCAACTTACCAAATAATCTTTATTGATGTCAGTGAACCGCCACGCCTTTGTGCGGGAGCCTACGCCCATCCGAGCAAATTCCTCGCGAGGAGAATACAGTGACCACCCAGTGCTAGTTGGCAAGGGTGGATTGGGTTCATAATTGTAAGCATAAAGTTGTGTAACCGATGCTACATTTCATCGTCAGTAGAGTTTACACCCTGTAGATATCGCAGCGCACTGGCGACTGTAAGTTCTCTCACACTCTCGAATACATCGGAGGCCTCCTGCTCTTGCGCAAACGATAACGTGAAAGTTTCAAAGGTACGACAGCGAAATGAAACAGGTGTGAAACCTTGTAGTGTCTGGGGCATACGGGTGACCAGAGAAATTAAAGGATATGGAACCTGGAGCGCTTTAGCGAGCAATAGAGTGGCAGGTGGTCACAACTAACCCACATCTCCTCGGGTGCCCCATCTGCTTTGTAGATGAGATGGTGAGCAGTGAGATGCAATGTCCCAGTTGTGGTGCTACCCGGTTTATTGCACGACACGCCCGTGACCTGCAGAGACGTGTTCAGTATCGCGCGCATTCGTTAAGCCTGTACGTGTCCCGACCTTGGCCACTCTGATGGAATCCATGGGTCTGGGAGCTTCTGAATGTTAACGAGGAGCCACCGTAAATGATCTAATCGCAAAACATACTGTAGCGTGGCAAGCTCGCGTTTGTATAAATTGCGGTTGCGCCCTCTCGCGCCCTCACAGCGGACCTTTTTTCGCGCCTACTTCGTCGTAAATTAGTGAGTATTATTGTTCAATCATTCTGCCCCTCCATTACACAATGAGACTCAATGTTGTCTTATGCGACCACGGACATCCAGGACCCGTGTCCTAGCTGGGCAGCCTTGGCCCATCCCCTGCGGGTCGGTGTGAGCGCAGAGCCTGGAGGACTCTCGTGATTTGCTTCAAAGTTTTCTACAATGTCCACAAGCAATACTACAAACGCATTTGCCGGTCCTTGGTCCTCCCTGAGCCCTCCTCTCACGCCTTGGGTGTAGGTAGTTATCTACTAGTGATGCCTTTGTTCAATCGCTCATGCCGTTGTCAGCTTGGACGTTGTGCGGTCTGTTGGTCACACTCAAATGACGCCAGTACAGGCCAGCACCATTCCTTTATTTATGAAACATAAGGATGTCGTTGTGGAGGTATGTCTGTACATAATTTATTATTGTATGAAGGTTCACTAGCCCTGCAGGCCGTGACTGGCTCAGGAAAAACTCTTGCGTTTGTAATTCCCATCCTAGAGAAGCTAATAAAGCGACATCATGAGGTACCACTGCGCAAAAACGAGATCGGCGCCCTAGTGATCTCGCCTACCCGGTAAGCAAACTAATATTTTCTTGATCATAGTGTTTGACCACTGCTCCATGACAGTGAACTGGCTACGCAAATCCATTCTATATTTTCTCTCTTCCTTTCCTCTCAGCCACCTTCTGAAACATCCTCTTCACCTCAAGATAACCCTCTAACCACTCCGCAACCTCCTACGTATCCACCGCCTCTCCTCCTAATCTCAGGTACGGCCTCGACGCCTGTGCAAGATGTCTCGCGTTTTTTAAACACTGGAGCCGATATAGTTGTGGGGACTCCAGGTCGAGTGGACGAGTTCATCTTGGGTAAAGGTCGTAGTATGGTGAGCTGCAAGGAGCTCGAAGTGCTTGTTTTGGATGAAGCGGACCGGTCTGTGGATTCCACGCCATGGAACATACGATCTACTAAGTTGTTGCTTTTCGCAGTCTGCTCGATTTAGGTTTCGATGCATCTATCACGCGCATCATATCGCACCTACCTAAACAACGCCGAACCGGTCTTTTTTCAGCAACTATGACAGATGGTCTATCGTTGCTTGTCCGAGTGGGACTGCGCAATCCTGTGCGAGTTGTCGTCAAAGTGGAGGCGAAGCGGGGCATCAAGCGGAAGGTCGGCGATGAAGTCACTTCTGAACGTCGAGTCCCTGCGAGGCGAATTTACATTCCTTTCTTATAGGGACACATTAATAATGATTGTATGGAACAGCTTGCAGAACTTCTTCGTGGAGTGCCGAGCCTCCGAGAAACTCGTTCAATTAGTACGCATAATTGCTCATGAGCAACAACACCATGGGTCAGCCAAGTTTATCGTTTATTTCGCAACGTGTGCATGCGTAGATTATTTCTACCGCGTAAATTCAGTATTCCTACCTATCTCTCTCAGAAAATAACTACCCTTTGCACCCTAGATACTACCTGCCCTTCTTCCCAGGACCTATTCCCTTCACTCTCTGCATGGCCATATACCCCCGGCATCACGCACATCCACTTTAGCTGCCTTTGCGTCGCACCCTTCGACCGCAGTATCGCCCTCCCTTTTGCTCTGCACAGACGTGGCGGCTCGAGGGCTTGATCTACCCACTGTCGATGTCGTAATACAATTTGATCCCCCAGTAGATCCGAAAGGATTTTCTCATCGGTGTGGAAGGACTGCCCGAGCCGGAAGGGAAGGGAGAGCCTGGTGCCTGCTTGGGGAGAAAGAGAGAAGTTACGTAGGTGCGTTGTGTCCCATTGACATAACCAGGTGTGCCTGAGTTTTAGTCATCACTCCGTAGATTTTCTGGCTGTGCGCAAAATCCCTCTCACAGAACGGTCGTTCTTAACGGATGATCAAGGCCCTTCTAATGAATTGAAGATGGCTGAAGCAGACGGTGAACGACCAGAGGACTCTATGGTCGAGCATACTATCACACAAATACGAGCAGTTGTACTCCAGGATCGTGATAGCTTCGATAAAGTGAGTCCGATCACACATAGCGGCACGTCACTGACACCTGTTTCGCTTCCGACTAGGCAGTAAAGGCGTATGTCTCCTTCATCCGCGCATATATGAAGCATGAGGCGTCGTATATCTTCAGGTTGAACAACCTTGACCTTGTGGGTGTTGCTCGTAGCTTCGGGCTCCTGAGGCTTCCACGCTGTCCGGAATTGAAAGGAGTGGATATCAGGACTGAAGGGTGGCGCGACGCAGATGTCGACGTATGTGGCAAATTAGTCGCAATATGTTCTCGACTTACAAAAAGTTTCTAATAGTGGGATATTTATGCATACAAAGACAAAAGGCGGGAGGCAAAGCGTGTCCAGGAACTCGTCGTGAAGCGCTCTAGTAAAGCCCACGAAGAGCGGCAACGGCTACGCAAAGATCGTGAGGAAAAGAAAAAGAGGAATGAGGCATGGTCCTCTAAGACGCTGCAGAGAGAGCACCGTGACCAGCGTCGAGAAAAGAATGGACGGAAGAGAGCGTGGGCGAGAGGCGACCACACTACTACCACTTCGACCAAGGAAGACGATAATGTTGACGATGACACCGATGCTGCAGATGATTGGGAAGAACTAAAAAGAGAAGACCAGGAGGCTAGGAGTGCCAAAATGACAGCTTTTGTAACTTCTGACTTGTAATATCTTCTGGTTCAATGATTTACTGTAAGCGGATAATTTCGGTCGTTCAAGGGTTAACTTCCGCCAATGTATTGTAACCCAGGTCGCCACTGGCATGCTCTAGCTCAGCGAGATTGACAAGCCCAAAATGCCTACTCCGTCCAAGAACTTCTTCATCGCGTGGAAGTTTCTCTCCTCGGTTAAGGACTACACCCACAAAGCGTCGAGCCTTGCCCCTACGCCAAGGTATGCTATAGTAACGTACGAATCCCGGGGCTACAGCGTACAACGTGTGATCGCGACCTATCTTTACCTGCGTATCGGGTGAGAATGATGAAGGGTAATAAAAGCAAAACTACAGACATGTTGACCGGGATGGAATTGTGTTCCTCGTTGGCGTACGATGATATTTCCGGGAATAACAGGCTCATCTGAGGAAATATGAAGATCATACAGCCCGCCTCCAGGAACGATCCTACCAGAAAATTTCTTAATTCCTAAACGCTTTCCAGGTGAGCCACCATGGTTGCGTATTGTTCCACCAGCACGTTTGGTGGCAGTTCGCACTTGGCCGAGACCTGAAAAGAGGGTTATGAACGAAAATGTGAGCGAATGAACAAAAAGACCAACCCTTAAATAAAGGAACTACGCTTTGTTTGAAAACAGAGCTCAGCCCCAGCATTGTGTAGGAGACAAGGCGCTAATAAACTCCGCTATTCCTTTCTCTTCGCCTCCACCACCTACAGCTTTCTACTGCTCCTAGCTGCAATGGTTGTCCTAGCCACTTCTGACCACGAGCAGTTTGTCGTCGATAAGGAGGTCGCTGAGCGTAGTGTCCTCATTAAAAACATGTTAGAAGGTCTGTTTACTTGTCTTCACTTTCTATGCATGCCACGCTCAGCACAACACTATCCTCGTTGCTTATTATTGCAGATGTCGGAGAGAGTGATCAGCCTATTCCCCTCCCTAATGTCTCGTCGAGCGTGCTGAAGAAGGTCATTAACGAGTGGCGTTGCCGCGTATTCGTTCTTTCAGTTGAGCCTAACGCCACAGCTTGACTACAGGTCTTGGAGTACTGTGAACACCACCGCGGTGATGCCCCTGTCCCGGATACGGATAACGCAGACGAAACACGCAAGA
Source organism: Ramaria cf. rubripermanens (assembly GCA_003316465.1). NCBI lineage: Eukaryota > Fungi > Basidiomycota > Agaricomycetes > Gomphales > Gomphaceae > Ramaria > Ramaria cf. rubripermanens. The sequence goes on from QFFB01022818.1 coordinate 20,441, forward strand.
GAACAACAGATATCTCTGAGTGGGACCAAAAGTTCATTACTGTCGACCAGGAGATGCTGTTTGAAATTATATTGGCGGCAAACTACTTGGATATTAAGGCATTGCTGTAAGTCTAGGATAATCTATGATGGGGGGAGTGGTCTGGTTATTTCGGCCTTCCGCCCTCCGCCTATCGCCGTTTTGTAGTCATTATTTACTGATCGATGTTCTCCAGTGATGTTGGATGCAAGACTGTGGCTAACATGATCAAGGGTAAGACTCCGGAGGAGATCAGGAAACTCTTTAACATTGTCAACGACTTTACGCCTGAGGAGGAAGCTCAGATCAAGAAAGAGAATGTACGTTTTGCCCCTTCCGTCCAAATTTTCTCGCTCATCACTCTCCCCCTTTCCCCATAGGAATGGGCGGAAGACCGATGAACGACATTCGCGACGGACTTGCATGTTACTAGTTCTAGCCTTTAATCTGAGCTTCCTCCTCCTCCCACCACATCCATTCATGTAATATGACTCAATCCTCGCTTGTAACTGAATACAAGAAGCTTTAACCAGCTCTATGCTTTCTGATGGTATGTATCGGTGTAGACTGCGCAATGACAAGTTTGTTACTCCAGCTGTGATTAACGTGGGACCCGGAATACCTCAAAAGTCGATTTAGTAAATATATTAGATTATATTCTGACCACTGTCTCCGGGGGATCACCCTACTGCTTGTAAGTCACTTTTACACTCTTGGGGTTTTGACCCCACTCTCTTCCATGCACATTTTGGAATGCCACGGATACCAGACGTCCCTGGCGATCTCATTGAGGATTTCGAGCATGTCGGCTTTTTGAAAGAGCAAGTGGCGCGTCTTTGTGGATTGGATCGTTATCGGTTCGTCATTCGCGCTTTTGGTATTGGCAACATCACCTTATAATGGTTTCCTATGTTCTACTTCATTGTTTATGTTGCATATTTTGCTGTGTCCTCAGCTTTCCCGGCAGTCAACCCATCAGCTTTGGAAGAAGGGATTTGATTAGGCTCGAGCATGAAGAGTACGTCGGCCTATGCATGTTCTGTTATTTTCCTCATGAGGATTAGTTATTGGGTCTGCGAAAAGTCTGACGGCGTCCGCGTGCTGGTCTTTGTGCGCCAGGAAGACAATACGAGTGCCGTCTACCTCGTATGTTTCTATTTCCCGCATTTAATCCTCGTCCACCTGCTTAGGCTGTTGTCAGATTGACAGACATGACAAATATCGCATGGTATCAGGATATTATTTCCCATCCAACGAAGACCCCCGCCGACCATTGGGCGATACGATTTTGGATGGGGAACTTGTCCTTGATATGGACTCGAACACGCAAAAAGTTGGGTGGCTCTTATTCCTTAGGGTTGCACCATGCCTTCTCCGTGCATCAAGCTGCAAATACATTGATTCTACTATTCTTATGTTCTTCGTAGGGCATCACGCTGACATGGTGAAACCCCAGGAAACTTTACGTCTACTAATCTTTGATTGTCTCGTGATCAACGAGCAAAATGTTATGTCCAAACCTCTCTCTAGTCGATACGGGGTTCGTTCTTGTTCCCATACATTTGGAATCAAAAGCTGAACGCGACAAGGGGCACAGAGGTTGCATCAGTGGTTTTACGATCCCTACGAAAGGGTACTCCGAGACGTCCCACAATTACGTGCGAACCGACCATTCGAGTACGTTTCCTTCCATCAGTCCTAAAAAATTATAAAATGATGTCTGCAGCATCAAAATCAAACAAATGGAACTTTCGTATCACGTTGAGAAAGTCATCAAGGAAGACATCCCAAGACTTCAACATGGTAACGATGGGCTCATCTACACGTGTGCCGAGTCAGGGTACGTTGTTGGTACTGACGAGCGCATGTAAGTGTTGTCTCTTTTCACGTCTCCTGATCGTATGCCTCACCACTTACAAACCCTTGCAGCTTAAAATGGAAGCCTGCCTCAGAGAATAGCATTGATTTTCGGCTAGAGCTGCGCTTCCCCCCGTTAGTGACAAATCCCTCTGAGCCAGATTTCTATGCCAAGCCACAGTTTGTGCTGAAGTCGTGGTTGGGCAAGGAACGTGGCGGTGGGCGAGATGCAAAAGGCAAGCAAAGTGAGGCATATGATTATTTCGATATAATGGCTGTGGATGATGAGCAGTGGGTGCGGTAAGCCCTTTGTCCTCATTTCTTTCTGTCCGCAATAATGAAGTGCGTGTAGGATGAAGACTTCCGGGGAGCAAATAGATGATCGCATAGTGGAGGTCTGCTGGGATCCACGCCGCGAAGGATGGAAAATGATGCGGTTTCGAGACGATAAGCCTGAAGGAAACCATAGGTCTATTGTTGATAAAATCGTACAGACTATATTGGATGGCATTGAGCAGGACGAGGTGCGGTTCTCTTCGTCCTTCTACTTACTGTGAAGTTCATGGTCGTGCCATTTCACCCATCTTCTCATCATCTATTCGGACTCTGCTGATCTATCCTTCCCACAGCTAATCAGCCGCTCTGCCAGCATCAAAGCAGCTTGGAAAGTTCGGCATTCTCGGCCAGAAAGGCCGCCACCGTCGCGCCCATACAGGCCCCTAGGGCGACCGATCCTCACGAAGGCGCAAGGACCTGACGTATGGGCGGGATTCTATCGTTGACAACCTGACCCCCTCCCCCCTAGCTATTTGTCGCGGGCTGGGCTATATAATTCTTGGTATCGATATCCTCGCGTCGTTGTAATCGATTTGTAGGAGTATGTCACTCCGTAATGGTGCTGGTGCTGCCAGCGTGTCATATCCGATCAGCTTGCCCTATAAATATTTAAGCCACGCGGGATTTTGAAGCAAGAAATGACGAGGAGAAAGAACAAATTATATGACGTTGTTATACATAAATTACCAGTCACGGAAACGAAGGAAGTGATGCAATGAATCGTCACCACGAGCGATGACTTGGGGCACGTGGATACAAGCTCCAGAAGTTGTCTTTGGGAGGATGCGATCCCATAACTGCTCTCCATTGCTGCTCTTGCTTAACAAAAGCCTTGTCATATGCGCCCCAGCCTTTAGTCTTCTTAGGGGTGTAGGGTTTATAGCTCGTGTCGACATCCATATCATGTAATGACCGAACCATGCACCGCGTAAGTCCAGTATAAGGCGGGTCTGCCGAAGGCATAAGCTCTTCAAATTTCCAAGGAACGAAGACGGGCGGATTGGCGAGTAGCATGGCTATATCAAGGGCCGACGAAGGAAGTGAGACTGCCCTGGGGCCAAAGAGAGCTGAACCTGGGTAGGGGCTGTGTCTTGTAGGGTGGACTGGGCTGATCATCTCCAAGGTTGTGTCAATGAACATGTCATCACTGCTCGTCTGATGTTCCAGCACCTCCGGGGATTCTGGTATGTCTTCGAGGTCACTTCTACAGAAAACCAAAGAGTTTGCGAAAATTTAGGCTAAACGAAATTGACTCACTGTGGGTCAATTTCTAATCTCGACCCATTGTGGTTAATATAAAATACATCATCAAATTCTGGCGCACGCGGGACTACTCTGTGAAGAGGGACGGATATCGTTAGTTAAATGTGAAAAATCCATCATAAGGCACAAACTGTTGGGAAGCATTTGCAGCTTGATTGAGGAATGTCAACTGGTTGGTTAACTTGTCTTGCTGATGAGTACTTGTTTCATAGAGACGGAGATGTGACGTTAGAGAATTCCTTCCACCAGAGGAACGCAAAACTCACTTGTTATTGATTTGCTGATGCTTGACGGGGGTCCTGCATACCACAAGAAACGACGTCACTGGAGATCTCAAACCCAGAGGTGAGCCCGGCGCCGTCCAAGTCCTACAGAAAAAATAATCGAGTGGGATCATGATAATAGAAGATGGAAACAATGGCATAGTACTAACGTTGACGAAACCTTCAAGCTAACGGGCGACCTGAGATCTGTCAAATTCTCATAATAATCAACGGAGAAACAGGGTGTTACATCCAAGATGCTAGAAAATATCGCTGTTAGAGAATTAAGGAGTGATATTCAAACATATAGAGCGCGCCTGGCTTTGGTACTTGTGCCATTAGACATTCTACTCGCTACGGCGGATGAGTCTAGCATTCTGAGCCCATTTGCTGAAATGGCTGGCTGCACCCTGGTGAACGCTATCATTAATCATGGCAGACAGAGTGGCGAGGTATACAAACACAAGCGAGGCCACAGTGTTATGTTTGTAGTTGGTTGGATCAGCAGAAAGAGTACCAACGAGGCTGATCCTATTGACCGCATCAAGACTACTGTATCAAGAAACAAGTGAGAGGAAAGGAGACTACAACCGCTGGCACGACTCACCTGCTTTGCTTTCCCATACAAGCCGAGGCCTTATATCCAATGGGGGACAGTACTGGAAAGCTAAGGCAATCATCTGCGTCAATCGCCGGTGGAGCTCTGCGAGATAAATGCATCAGTCAGCCATGATAAACGGGAAGGCCTTTGACTAACAAGGAGACGGGCATTGTGGCTCGACTGGTGCTAGTTCGCTCATCAAATAAATAGACATCCTTGCTTGGATACTGGGTGCTAAAAAATGTTCAGAGAATAGGTATTTATGATCAATATATAACGCTCACCTGATTTCTACACGTGAGACTGCAAATGGTATACTCTCAACAGCTGCCGAAATGGATGTACCGCCGTCCAAACGAGTCGGTGATAGCTCCCTGAAGTAAAAAAAAGCACAAGTTATTCAAGGTAAGATACAGGTTGATCAACGATATTAACCTTGTTGGGGCAGTAGTCGACTTTCCGCTGCATGGGAAATCATTCAAAGTATTGCAGGACGTCATATAAACTGGTTTTTGTTTGCTGGAAAGCAAGAAAATCATAAAAATAAGAAAGGGTATGACTGCTTGCAACTTCGAGTCCACCTATAGTTGACATATGGAGGTTTGATACAAAATTTAGCCCTGAGGGGGGCGGTCGAGTCAGCGTTAGAACTGGTGGCGATGTGTTTCCTATAAAATAAAAGCGATTTACGTTTTATGGCAAGAAACGAATCAACGAGGTGGCACTAACGAAAAGCCAACAGTAGTTGACGGTCCATCACCCTTCGGCACACCACTTTCTAACCCTTTAAACATGTTGATTGGATGAGGTTTCGATGTCGCGCGTAATCTACGGAGACGTGAATGTTAATCGCTAAAGGGGTTCAATTGCCATTATGAGACGAGGCAAAATCTACCTGATATTCCATGGGTGGCTTGACCCAGACTGTTGAACTTCAGGGTTGACTGCGGATCTAAAACGATTACGAACAACTACGGGCTGCACTCTGGAACATGGAATTAGTATCTAAAGTAAGGCACCCTGAAACAGGGCGAGGAGGCGACACAGACGTCGGTGGGGTTTTACTTGTTTCTAGGCCCCTCTGAGAGTCTATGGACACGTTGACGAGTGCCTTTCGCACCCTAAGCCAACAAATACATTAGCAAGAATACAACCGTAAGCATAGTATCGGATCCTCACCGTGTATTCCGTATAGATGGTCCAAATGCCGTAGGTGGTACAGTTAGTGGACGGGAAGAAATACCATATGGCGGTCTGATGGCTGGCCCGTGAGGTCGTGTCCAAAGGTCCAGTACATGTGTCTGGGAGGGGTAGGGTTTATGCAAGACGTGCGTATGAACAGGTTTATCTGGGATAGTCGACGCGGAAAGTACAGGCGGACGCCAATCTGAATTCGGAACCTTAGTGTTTTCCCCGTCGTGACGTGATATGTTTGATTGCGTGATGAGCCTGCGAGTACCCACTGTACCGAGAAGCATACCCAAGACAAGGAGGAAAATACTGCCTCTGACATTGAGAGACCTTTGATGCGGGATAGCATCTGGAACGTTCTTCTCTTTAAAGAAGCCCACCGGTGCTGTACTCTCCTCGTGTTTCCATAGAACGGCGCGAGGATGTAAAACTTGTGGATTGTGCGGTCTGGAGGTTGGCATTGGAGATATACTTGGAATCAGCGCAATATCGTCGTCCATGTAAACAGGTAAATTGAACATGTTCATGCATTCCTCATCACAGTGCCGAGGGATTGCCAGGTGAGGAGTGACTTGAATAGGCGAGGTCGAGGTCGACGACTCCACGGGGGAGGTGGAGGGTGCATCGTATACGATAATTCCAACCGAAGGGATTATGACAGCTACGAGATACAATGCAGCCAATCCCTGTAAAACGACATAGAGGTGGTAAACGTTCATGGTTAGTTAATCCGAGGTCAGTTGGTATTTCATCTCTCAAATATAGTCCGGCAGGCCGCAATATTGCATGAGGCTGACAATTGAAACAGTACGTATTCCGACCAGTGGGCCCAGTGCATTCTATACCAGTTTCACCTTATAAACCCGCTTCCTCGAGACAACTGTGGGGTTTTGTGATATACAGAATGTGATATGTGACGCGCACGCAGTCGGGACATCTGTGGTAACGAGGAGCGACGAGCAGCGCCAGGGATATATATGACCTACGCTGGTGAGGAACAATTGGCAGGAAGTGAGGCAGTCGTATAGCGGGAGCACAGCGGAGCCAGATAGGACCATACTTCGATGTGGTGGACTCCAGGTGATTGTAGGGACGAGGGTGGAACTGCTGAAGATGAGAAGAGGGGATCATGGATGACATCAATGAAAGGGCGACAGCGTTAAACCAATTCTATGGATCTACCCATGCCTGCCAAAGCTTGACATTGCGTTGATCATTTCTCCTACTCTGTCCGTCGGTGTCGATCTCTGACAATTAAAGGGGATCTCATCGAAGTAAAAGTTTGGCAGAAACATTCTGCGCTCTCACTGTGCACACCTGCATGCTGCTCAGCTCTGTGCATCTCCATACCTTCATTTCAGATCCTCTCTCAGCTTCATATATCCTCAAACCTCTATTTACCTACTTCTTGCTTCCTGCCCTGGTCTACATTACCTTCTCCTCTGGTCCTTGCTATCCGGGTGCGTTCTGGTCTTGGTCGACCTAGCTGCGAGTCTTCGGTGCTCCTTTCCTTCTATCAACTCGACGTCGTATGGGTCTCCTGCGCTATTGACTTGTTCATTTGTTCACTTCGCATCTTTATTGTAGCATATATATATTTGATGATGTCCGGGGCACGCTATAAGATCCAGCTAGGATTCAGTTTCTGGAAAGAGGAACTTCAGAATTGCATGTATATTAGTAGCTTTTGCACCCATGTATGTTTGACTATTCTCTGGCGGGTAAGCGAGCGCTCGCACAAGGCAAATGCCTTACATAACATGACACGCTGAGCTCCCAAACATGGTCCATCGCAGCGTTGGAGAATACCAGTTACACAAGAATGGTACTGGTGCCTGCAGCCTTGCACGAGCCTACAGCTCAGACGCCAACGCAGTTATTGCTCACATCTCTACGCTCACCATTTACTGAACTCGCAGAGCTTGAGCGTGTCCTTTTGCGGCTACTTGCCACCCTCGACGCTGTGCCCCTTCCCTTCAAAACAATCCCGAATATCGAGACCGAAATTCACAGCGATGATGTTGTTCGTGCAATCCCAACGATACAGCACATCGTTCTGAACGACATTCTCCCTACATGGTCGACATTCCTCTGTGAGGCTGGCCACGATGAACTGGTTAAAGAGCTCTTTTGTCCTTCTGTGCACATTGCACGTAGAGAAATTATTCCACAGGCTTCACACAGGCTTGGAATACGCTGCAGGGTCGTTGCGTCTGCTCTCACCACTCTCCTATCCCATTTGCACGCCTTCAGTGCCAAAGATCCAGGTCCTGCCGCTATCCTAGCCTTCTCAGTTTCGATGTTGGGAGATATCACCTCGTCGTATCCCATGGAGATCGTTTATGATGCTCTATTCTCAGACGATGTGAGCGTAAACTCTCGAAAGTATGATCGCCGAACGCAGGAGTGGGAAGATTATGTCCGGACTGCGTGTTCTGTGCCCGGAAGAGTGGCAAATGCTCTTCAGGGGCAAAATGACATTGTGCCCAAAGAAATATTGGAATACGGGTCAGTTACATACAAATATATGTCTCTTGGAGTCCATCTGAAATTTAACAGAGTGTATTTCTGTAACGTTTGTGTCTCCATGGAGGAGATCTTCTTTCGACTGAGCCAAAAGCCCTCTAAAGGTGCGACTCTTTCCTAGCCTTTGAACTCATATTTTCTCATCGCCATCCAGATGAAACGTTTCAACCTCAAAACTACCTCCTACTCAAGCTATTAAATCTAGGCATGTTTCCTTCTAGCACACCGAGTCTCCCATCGCAGCCTTCCTTCTTCTCATCGACAATGCCGAGGATCCGGCGACGGCTTCACCTCGGCGACATCTCGACCACAACCTCTGACGTCCCATGTTCGCAGTACACCGAGACATGGACAGCAGTGATCAAGTCTCTTCCACTGACAGCTCAACAGACATTTCTAGTGTCCCTCCTCGGAGCGTTGGATTGCTCAGTGGGAAGAGAGACCTCGTTTTCGGCGCGTGGAAAAGTTGGCCAAGGTGCAAGAGTATTACGAGGACTAGTAGGAAAGCTAGGAAAGAGTGAAACAGATGACGGGGATCTGTGGAATGCCCTCTCTGCAGTGATTTGTGGGTCAGGAAGAACGTGGGACATTGGCATTGTGCGCGCTGTTGTTTGCTGGATCGCTGATCCGCAGGAGTCGAGCATTGATGAAGCTGGTGTGTAGGAAGTTCGGTCACCATCGCGTTCCAGCTTCACGAACATATTTACAGCATTAGGAAAACTTCTTGACGCTGCCGTCGCATTATGGACAAACCCGCAGAGCATCCGCCACCTGCTCCTCTCCCAGCATCGCTGTACGTCCACCCACTTCTTCCGATGCGCCCTATCCTCACCCTTAGCCTCCAGACATTTCTTCTCTTTTCCTCCTTACCCTCGCATCCCTTCCCACATCCGCCAGTCACCTGAACCGCCTTGCTTCGTTTCCCCCTTTCATCGCCTCCATCTCGACATACCTCGGCCACCTCGACGTAGAAGTGCGGCGATGCGGAATGCTTGTTGCGGAGGTCGTCGCAGCACGGTGTGGGAGAAAATTGGAGTTTGGCGGATGGGAGGGCTCGGGCGATGGCTTGGAGTGGGCACGGGCTATGCGGGAGTGGCAGTCTGATTGGTTAGCTGAAGGGTTCCAATCCAAGAGTGACGCCGACGCTGCGGCAGGCAGAGGGAGCGAAAATGAGGACTCCAGGCCCGGAATGTCCAATTCGCCCAAGGCACAGACTTCGCCTGCCCCCGCGAGCACTCCCGATTCAGACGATGACTCATTGCAGGGCTACGACTCGCCCACCTCATCTCGCTCACCGTCACCAACACCCTCCGAGCTCGCCGAAATTGAGAAGGACCCTACGCTGCGCGTCGGCAGGCCCAAACCCGTCGCGCGTCCCGTGTATCTCGCTCAGCTTGCGATTTTGCTGCGCGCCGGAGGGACGGACGATGAGGGGGCGGCGGAGAAGATGGAGGTGGGACTGACGCATGTGGAGGAGCTTGTGAGGCGGAAGAAGGGATTTGGGATGGAGCTTGGTGAGTAATATGTTTGTTCTGTGGGTTATTCTTGGTGTTGAAGTGATTGGGTAGAGGAGAATGCGGTAGACTTGACGATTGCGCTTGTGGGACTTAAGGACATCTATGAGCTCGATGAGTTTGAGGACAAAAGACAGGGCGCGCTTACTGCGCTCGTGGAATGCTCTCCGCGTAAAGCTGCTATGTACGTCTACGTTTCACGCCTCACAACTCGACTACCAACCGGACTGATGTACAAAATACAGGACACTTGTCGAGCAATTCTTCACAAACCAATATTCGACCGCACAGCGTTTCGTCATGCTCACTGCGCTCGCACTTGGAGCGCGGGCACTGGCCGGACTTCCTGTCCCACCGTCGAGGATTGCAGAAGGGAAGAACGTGGCGTTCCCGAGTAAGATGCTCCCACCTGCGCTGCACCGACGTTATGTGACAACGGAGGAGCAGGAGCATGCACAAGGAGGGGAAGTACGCCGACTTGTTCAGGGCATAACGGGGGCCGCATTGCAGCGGAGTAAAGCGGAGGCGGAGGCGGTTATTCCGGAAGTGGTTCGGGAACGCAGGCTACGTCTTGGCTCCACACGCGCCCAAGTGACAGAGGTCGTGGACTCGCCTGCCCTCCCTCCACGTACCTTTACACGCGCACGCGCCACGCTGCAGACGCCATTCCCAGACGTCGCTGCGGAGCATTTCATAATGCCGCTTGTGAACCACATGTGGCTGCACCTACGCGACGTAGAGACACGTACCCGGGGACGTTCAGGGACAGGTACAGCGATTATACTGGGTTCGGTGGTGCTGGCTCAGTATCTGGGGACGCTCGCGGTGCTAGTGCATGCCGCGCGGCACGCACCTGCGTTTTTGGGGGTGGTTGTTCCAGGAGCTCTAGAGATTGCCGCGGCGCTGGGACGAAGGGGGGGTGATGATGCGGTGGATGGGCAGGGGGGGGTTGATGGAGGGGCAGTGGTGGGGAAGGTGGACTTAGTGGCAAGAGAAGCCGCAGTGCTTACTGCGGCACTGGAGGTCGCGCTCGTTGCGTTGGATGCTTCTGTCGAGTTAGATGGAGGACGTTCGCTTGGGATGGAACATACGCCATTGCTGCTGGATGTAGGAGAGTGGGCGGGGGGCATGCTGGCGGCTGTGGAAGGCGGACGGCGGGTGAGTGGGGGAGGAGGCGCGGTAGAGGGACGGATGGGAGGCGCAGCTGCGGGGGTGGTTATCAAGGTTGAAAAAGTTGTTGAGCGATGGGGCAGGTCTATGGTGGGGTTGTAAATACAGTGATTACTATCACTGATCAGGATGTGGATTGGGTCAGGATGTGATTCACTCACACATTCCACCACCCCTGGAGTGTTTGGGGGTGCCAAAAATTATTGACAATTATTGATTAACATATTATGAATATAACTACATTTTTTTGACAAAAAAGAGAAGCTCTGTTGTAAGATGGGGGGCTATATATGCAGGTGGTACATGCTTTTAGCCCCTCTATGCGGTCATTCAGCCTTAAAATAATTGGTAAAAATTATATTTCACATAATGTATGTCAAATATACTATGTACATGATGCTGGTCTTAGTATGCTATCTGGATCCTCAGGCTCATTTTTGCATGAGGAGCATGACAGCCAGACAGGCACCCCAGCAAAATTAATTCCACTCAGTGCCACCTGCCACTTGTGCAATTGTACACATCTTTAGTTACAAGTCTCTTCCCACCCACCTCATTCCCTCATGGCGCCAGGCCTCCCCAGTGTATATAAACCCCCTCCATCATCCCCAGCTCCCTCCTCTGACAGAGAGGAATGACTTTGTGCCATGGTCGCATCCTATAACACCAGCCTTGTCTCAATTTAAAAGCTTGCTGTTGCACACAATGTGCCATTCTCTACCCTTTGGCATCGGCTACAAGGAAGGAATTCGCAGAGTGAGGGTTACACATCGCAAGGGCTTCTCACCCTGCCAGAAGAGGTGGTCATGGTTGCCTGGTACCAGCACCAGGTGTCCATGGCCAAACCCCTTACTCATAACTCCTTGTGTGAACATGTCAAGGTTATTACTGATAAGATTGCATCTGATATCTGGGTCAAACATTTTCTCTTTCTCCTTCAACACTGGGACACAATTTCTGCAGCTAAGGCATATAGCCTTGATCCAAAATGTGCAAAGTCCTTTAACCCAGCCACTGTGGAAGGCCATTTTGATCTTTTGGAGAAAGTGATGAGTGTTATGAATATAAATTAAATAAAAAGATAAAAAGAAATTAATCATTAACGACAATGCTGATAGATACCAGCATTCTATCACCAGGATATGATCTATATTAACTCCTATCCCTATCCCATTCGATCCCCATCACCGAGGCCACACATATACAGGACTGAGCCCATGACACTGTATCCATCACTATCCTGGCATGTGAAGCGATCACACCCTGAGCATACCTATGATGACATCAATGATCAGGTCTGATGCCAATCAATCTACCTCACACATACATATGTCACATAGATGCCTCGCACCTAATAATAGATGCATGTCGTCTCAAGATATCCCTACATCACTGTTGCTGTATGTGGGACGACCAACAAACATTTTACTCCTATGTCAGTGTCATAATATACTTTCCATTCACTATATCTAGTGTCATGCCCCCTCTTCCATACAATTAGTCTTTTGTTTGTAACTACATGTACCTGCACCCCTGCCATTGCATTATGTAAGTGATCATCAAAATATTCCTTATGCTAGTTAGAAACATTTAAATAGTTCAACTCCTGTATGATAATTTCAGAGTAATAATACTCACCCCCACAAGTAGTTCCAAGTTCTTAGTTAAAGTAGTTACTGAGATACTTTGCATATATTGCAATTATCTTGAAATCCTCTCTCATAACAAATCTTTATTCAATTCAGCTTCACTTGAAGCTTGAATTATATTCCACAAACATATAAACAGTAAATCATATATCACTAGAATGAGTACTTATAATATTAAACAGTGCAATTGCTTTAATGTTGATGAGAAGGGTCTGCAGCTTGGAGGAGGCTGCAGGAATCTCCCTACTCAGTTCATCTTTTCCACCTCTGATTGTGCATGCTATGCTCTCTGTTCTGATTTCCTAGTTCTAGTCACACTCATTGAAGCTGTATGTGTGCATGGTTCCACAGTCCCCCCCCATATTTATTCTGCCTAATGTTAAGTTCACGGACATTACCTGGAACTTTGGAGGTCGGAGACTTCGAAAGTGTATGAGGGGGGTAGGGACTTGGCTTCAACTTATGGGTTGCGCCACCTACTATTGTTTGGTCCCTAATTTTGGAGGTTGGAGTATTGGAGGTGGTCCAGAGGTTTGGACTCAGAGTTATTACTAATAGTATCTAACTATGGAGGTAGTGATGCAAGGAGACTGGAGGTTTGTAACGTGGAATTAAGTCGATATTCGAACTAAAGAACTGGATACAAGTTTGGAGGACTATTAATACCTCGTAAGCTAATTGTATCCTAAGAACGTATAACAAGAAAGATATAAGAGGCGTATAACAAGTGGAGTTTGGAATAGGATCGGAGGGTTGGATCGAGAGAGGTACAAGTATTCTACTTTGGGTCATGAATGAGAGTTATACTTTAAGAGGTAAACAACAAGAACTAAAACGGAACATAATAGTTACTTCGGAGTTCGGGGGTCCGAAGGTTTGGAGCTTTGGTGTTAGATCTCAGGGATCTAACACCTAATGGCTCTGTTTCTCCATGGTGGGATGTCCCTGGACTTGGTTCATAAGTGAATTTGCTTGATATTTCCTTCTCAAATTGAGCTAATATTGATCTTCTCACAGTGTTACAACATCTGAGGCATGCTAGACTGACTCTATAATTTGCAAATACTGGTTTGAATGCGTCTTCATCCCTCATGCTCTCTTGTTGCCAACTAGGTGAACATATGCTGCTGATCTTCGACAGCAATGCCTCTCATGAGACCCCAGAAATGAAAGACCTTGCATTCAAGCACAACATACTACTCTATTGTCTACTCCCTAAAACTACACACAAGCTCCAATCACTCAATGTCAGTGTATTCAGTCCACTGCAAAACATGTGGAACAAGCACTGTTAGGCATGCACCATAAACTAAGAGGTAGTTACTCATGAGATGGTTGTGCAGGAATATATGAAGATACATGAGAGGTACATGGTTCCAAAGCCTATTGAGTCTGCTTTCTGCCAGTGTGGAATTTGGCCTGCTGACTTTGCCCCCAGTCAATCTTCTTCCACTCACTGTGTGGATCCCCTGACATATCCTCTCTGCATTCCTTCTTCTCTCCTATCTGCTCAGTTGACTGATCCTGAGGATCCTGACTTTTTGGGATCCCCAGACCCAAGCTCAGATGGTGGCATGAGTGACTTGGGCAATGATGAGGCTACTTGGAGGTCCTAGTGAGTCATATTTGCTTTAACTAACCTCTAACTAACTCCCAACTGACCCCCCCAGCACACATCTGGCCAGTTGCCCACCCACAGCACCTGCCAGCATCCTCCCCTCTCAAGTACCTCTTGTTGATGACCTCTCCTCCATGTTGTATGAATACAGCACACAAAGTGCCATGGATTGCTTATGATCTCACCAGGTCATTCTTCTCCACCTCACCCTCTCCACTTCCATTTCCTCCCTCACCTCCTCCTCTCACATGTGTATGAACAAGCAACTTGAAACTGAAAACACCCTGCTCTGATGGTGTGTCCAGGAGCTAAATGACTTGCTCAATCCAAATGCATGCTATGTGACCACCTTGATGCACAACATCAAGCCACTGAGGCACTGTGTTAGATCCCTGAGATCTAACACTGAGACTCTGAACCTTCCGACCTCCAAACTCCGAAGTAACTATTATATTCCATTTTAGTTCTTGTTGTTTGCCTCTAAAAGTATAATCCTCATTCATGACCCAAAGTAGAATACTTGTACCTCACTTGATCTGAACCTCTGACCCTATTCCAAACTCTGATTATTGTTCTACGTTTATATCCTTCTTGTTCTACATTTATGTTAAGTTCACGGACGTTACCCGGAACTTCGGAGGTCGGAGACTCGGAGGTCGGACTTCGAAGGTATGCGAGGGGGGTAGGGACTTGGCTTCAGCTTATGGGTTGCGCCACCCACTATCGTTTAATCCCTAATTTCGGAGATTGGAGGTTCGGAGGTTGACTAGAGGTTTGGACTCGGAGGTATCAAATAATAGTATCTAACTATGGAGAGGGAT
>QFFB01022819.1:0-31643 GCA_003316465.1 Ramaria cf. rubripermanens
GCTTCGGAGGCGCGGGAGTGCAGAGCTTTGGAGGTGTGGGAGTGTGGAGCTTCGGAGGCGCGGGAGTGCAGAGCTTTGGAGGTGTGGGAGTGTGGAGCTTCGGAGGTGGGAAATGGGGTGTCCCCTGACAATAACAAGGGATAGGGTCAGACATAAACTAACTAAGAGATTGGAATGAAGTTCAGGGAAGGATAAGAACAGAGTTCAGGGAAGATAGATATAGTAAACAAGGGTCAGGCTTAGGCTTGGGATACTTTGGTGATAGCTCAGATAGTGTCAGACATGGGGTATGCTGCTTGGGACAGGGTTAATCACTGGATATGGTTACTGGAGATCCATGAGGGATCAGATCAAGACAGCTTCATGAGTTTCATAGACTTCATGAGGTCCTTCTCAAGATGGGCTATTTTGAGAATGAAACAGTTGACATGCTGCCATTTTGTTCCATTAGTAAAATATGATTTGATTGATCGAAGATGCACCTCTTTGTTACAATAGGCTCGGTCGAGCATGAGATATAATGAAGACCAGCGCACGACAATGTCCAATAAGAGAGTGGTCGGCCTCCCGACGTCATTTTGGAGCTGGAGCGTACAGTATATCTCCTTGCATTTGGCCGATGAACGCTCCTGCATCACCAGGAGCGACTAGTTAGATGCCAAGAGTAGGTACACGGCAATACACACTTTGACGCAAATAGCGCGGATTAGACCGACGGCATCTCATTTGTGTGCCTCAGTGCCTGGAATGTGTTTGTCCGGACTCCTGGGATCGTCGGCGCACTCTAAATCATCGTATTATGACCGAGCTCCTCACCCAAAAACCTCCGCTCGAGGGTCAACCTCGGGTTTCCTGAAAACGAAGCTGAACCTTCGCCCTCGTGCTATGGGAGGCTTGGACTAGCCACCTTGGGTGCAGCATCAAAAGATTTAGTAGTAAGTATACTTAAGTATTTTTGCTTTACTTAATGTATACTGTATTGACTGCGACTCCCCGTTACTATTACGACCTATTACCTGTAACATACGTTACTGTAAGGGAAAACCGTGTTGAGTCAGACGGTAGAGGCTCGCAGCTGTAGTCGCGGCAACGGCATATCGACTGTGCTCGATTATACAATGCGAGTCGCAGTTATCGTGTGCCATGCCACGTTCCGATTGCAAAGTGAAACCAAGATATATCATCGTCATCAATTCCTGGGAATGTGTTGTTATGAGATACATCGTTTGTTATCTTGCGGGCGTAAGGCATGGCCGTCACCGTAGGTGTATTACCGTAAGCTGTAAGTAATCCTTATCCCTTCGGGAGGCCATATAATGCAACCGACAGCAATGCCATCTAAATAGAAAACAGAATGACTCCCCAAATTACATTGTTTGGACATGGCATCACGCCCAACCCTCCCAAGGTCGCGATTCTTCTAGAAGAACTCAACATCAGCCATGTAATCGAGAACAATGTGAGAGAATTTTCCGTTGAATAGGCTGTTTTACTTCCACATTTCATCGCAGGAGGCAGGTGATGGTCCGATTGGAGTGAAGAATCCCGAATTTTTGAAAATCAATCCGTGTGTAATTGATCGAATGTGTCCGAAAGCATAGCGAAGCTAAGATAAAAGTTCTGGCCAATGCTAGGAATGGTCGCGTCCCTGCCATTATCGATCACACCAACAACAACAGATGTGTCTGGAAGTCAAGGGCGACCTTGCTCTACCTCGCTTAAAGGTGACAAAACGAGGAGTTTTGTTGGTTCTAATCTGAATGAGCGGGCTGAGGTTTGGGAATGATTGTTTTACCAGGTATGTTAAGTTTCCGTAGTGTGGGCATTGGGCTAAGTGCACCATAGGTATCCGGACTTGGTCTAACCCAGGGGCAAGCGAACTGGTTCATCCATTCGCACCCCAAAGACTTGGACTCATCTATCCTTGACAGGTACCACAACGAGTGTCCCAGGATTTATGGTGTGCTCGAAAGACGTCTCGAACAAGAGGGTTGCCCTGAAGCGCTTTGCCGTCGCTGGTAAGCAGCTTTTAACCCTGCTCCTCGTGCTCGAGTTAACAGCATTTACCGCAAGATGGCAGACATCGCTCACCACCCTTGTATGTGTATACACATCGACGTTGACGTTGACTAACCTATGCGATGTCTAGGGATACACCTTGACCAGTACGCCCAGTTGGATTTGTCCAGATTCCCAAAGGTGAGAAATATTATCATAGAGTGCAAGCGCTGCCTGCTGTCCAGAAGGGGTTCGCATAGTTGACGCCCGCTCATTAATTACTGTAATTACAAGCTGACTCGTATGCGCACACGTACCGTACACCTGAATCACCGTTGAGCACTCCGAGTCCCGGACCACATGTCGATCATTACTGTAAGTTCATTGTAACTATTAAGAAAAGAAAGACTGTAACACGGACAGTTATAAGCATGAGCTGATATTACGGGCACAGGTGTGTATAAATGTGACCTCTTTGGCATGACAGGCTCAGCTCGCGTTAAATCTGAAACCGTCAACATCGCCCTGAACGGATCTAACAAAGTAGACATCGAACAAGGCCAGCGCCATGATGCATATACTAGGAACGGAACATGTGGCTCATAAGCTTTCGGTCTATATCATCAGCTATCAGCTTTGACGATCGAATCCTCGAGCAATCATGCAACGTACTTCCGAAGGTGCCAAGGGTGCATAGGTTGCAGTGGACAGAACATCTTGTCATAGAAGTTTTATAGCTATCAGGTCTGCGTGCCCCAGTTCCAAATGATAGAGTCAGAACTCGGCTCTCTATGGGGCCTCCAAAAAGCGGATCAAGCCTAGAGTACGAGGGTCTCGAGACAATGCACAGATTCGAATGAAGGGAATACAACATAGGAGCGTCGAAAAGATCCGTAAATGAGCCTTTAGTCTGTATGCTGTTTCTGAAATTGAGCGATGTAAGTAATTGAAAAGACCATCCTTATATGCAGAAAGGCTATCATAAGCTAGTGGATTTGTCTGGAATCTCACCAATGTGAGGGTTCAAGATTAATGCAGCGTGTTAGATAAGTGATGAGCAGTTGATCCATGGATGGGTGGAACAATGTGATTGCCGTCTGGGGAGTTACGATTACGAAGAACTCCGGGTTCGTACAACTGGCTTAGAGAACGGCAGGCGTCCGCGCCAACGGATCAGTGATAGACCTAACATGTATGGTGTGAAAGCTGGTGAGTTAGGTGGCGTGGCGCATGTTGCTAGAAGTGTGGATGCACGGCTGCCGCTGAAAAGAGAGACGGAGTCTTACATCGTCTTCCGGAAGCAGTAAAGCCGAAGTGTACGCGGGGAGATGTCGGGAAAAAAGTGCTGAATCATAAACCATCTGGGAGATTTATCCCTCGATGGCATGGCACAAAACTTATGAATCACCATATTGTGCTAACTTTAGATGAGAAAGTTAACAGATAACTAGTAGATCTGAATGCAGCAGCAATTACGTGATGGCTCACCATATCAACCATATCAAGTACCAGAAGATGATGGGGCAGCGTCAATGTCCATTGAGTCGGAAGAAAAACGTTCTAAAGCCTCGTGGACGAATGGAGTGGTCGACTTGCCTCACACTGCCTGGTCTCTAGATCTATACTGATAGCGACCAAGGTGTTAAGCTGTCCAAATCGTACCATCAAGGGAGTTGATGTTATCTGGATAGCAGGGCCAGATCCAGACCCCGATTACACCTTATCTCCCTATGGAGGCGATACGGAAACATATACAGTTATACTGTTGAACTGAGACAATCAGTACGCTTCTACGCAGGGTGGCGGCATGATAAACCAATAAAGGCAGCAACGAGCCTTATTTATGTTGGATACTGAAACAGTTAGCTGTGATTGAGCGAGTAGACGCATCGTACATACAATGTATGATGAGCGTCAGAACAGCGCCACAAGGAGCGCTTTCTAGTCAACTTTGCTTCTTTATATTGATCAGAGATACTGTGAATGTATATATATTCGGTCCGGCGCCGCGGCTGTCGATGTAGTGAACTAGCTGGTCTTCGTGAAGATACTCCCGGATCTAAGAGGAATGCTTGATGGGCTAAACTCGAAAGGGGTTCCATTTAGACTGCGACGACTGTGGCTATTGGTCAATTATTTGGTCGGACAGCTGAGACAAGTGGGCAGCCTGAGGGTATGCCTGAGAAGGTCGAAAGTCTGCTACAACTCGTAAACGCCAATGACTGATTCAACGACTGAAATATGGTAAACGACAGTCCATCGATTCAAATCGATTTAAGAAGAAAATGCCTTAACTCACGCGGAATAACACTCACTGTGTTAGAACCACAAGTGACTATCGATCGAAGACGCTGAGAATTAAAGGGATCAAAGGTAGCTATCGGTATATAACGTAGAGATAGAAATACACACCAGTGAGTGCACATTTATGCAAACTGATAGGTTATAAGTGACGAAAGACTTTCCTATTCCCCACGAGAGTGTATATGACTATTTACCGGCGGTCGATAATGAATGGGTATTTGTCTCAGAGACATCATTACCATCATTACATCGAGCGCAGCTACCTGCATCTGCACACTTCAGACGCTCAGGGATGCAATCAGTCCTATGCAACGGATCTGAATCCCCTGATGCATGATGTCTCCTCCAACAGATAGCAGGCGTACCTGTTTCCTGTATTTCATCCAGAGATGTGTCTATATACTAGGATCAAGATTGATAAAATCAGAAGAGAATAACAATAAATATAAGTAAAGCATTTCTCGGAGCGCAATAGAATCGAACCTAGTACTTGATTGTACAATGGTTAGAAGATAGTCGTTCTATCTATTTGAAGTACGAACTGTAGAGACTGATCTGAGAGTGCAATACGTTGCCCCATCACGTGACACATCCTTATGTCGTAAATAATGCCACGTGAGATAACATTTTCGGTCACTAGGATCACATTCCGGGCACTCCCGCTCGTACACCGCAGCTCAAGGAACAATCGAGACCTACCGAGCACATGCTGTAAGTCAAGCGATTACATCCTTTATAGAGGATTGTATTAAGTCAGGGCCTAAGCTGCTGTGGCTGTAACTTCTATTCCGGCATAACGAAAGAGGTGGACCGCTTGCAACCTGATGGTCATCGGGTTCTGACGGTGTGACGCCCGGTGAACACTCCACCATGATTCCACTCAATCACCTCAAAGGGAAGCCTGAGCCTGGTTTTTGGCCCTAATTAGCGCTTCATCTCAAGCCAAGTACTGACCAACTCCGCCCGAACTCCGAATCTCAATCATGCGATCTTTTCCTTAGCTTGAATGTGTGAAGGTGACAATATCGTTTGAACATGCGTTCATAACCCAATCCCTATTCCTGAGTAACGCCTGCCCCTGACACTGATAGTTTAAATCCCTAGCTTCTTGGACATGCTAAATGGCATCGGTGCGATGCTTTACTCACACTTGTTCCCCATCATGGCTCAGCACTCTCCACAGCATCCTCACGGAAACCAGTACGGTTCTAGGTTCGAGCCACTTTCACCTCTCAGCGCAGACTTCGACCTTGACTTTGGTATGTCGCATTGCGAAAATACCACTATGCCCGGCCACTGACGACGTCTTTATATCTCTTTGACTGCATTTTCTCTGTCGGCAATTTATTGGTTACTGCCCCTTCACTTTCTGCACAATATAGAGCCAGAAACTTGGTCAGGTACGCCAACGAACGCATCGGGCCACGAGCTCCGCTGATTAATTACCTCAACTACGTTTTAGCGAGCGCTCAGAGTCATTTCGAAGCATGTTTCGAAGCAGGAGCCGGTTCACGCGATGCAAATATGTGTCAGTAACATTCTACTACCGCCAGCTCTTCTTCTCTTTAATTTCCCAGATAAACTCTGATGCACGCCTCACCCTCAGTTTCATTGCACAATGGACAGAGTCGACAACCCCCAGTCGAAACTCCTAGCCCACCCACGACGAATTCTGTAGGCGTTCTTCCCGTTCTTCTTCCCCAGGCCGCTAACGCAATCTGTCTAGAAAACTACTCAACATGCGTGGATCCAAAGAAGTCAGGTTACATCTAGCAAAGCTCTCAACCATCTAGTTCTGGAATTCTCAAGTGGTGGCGTTAAATCGTTCTTCTGTGGTTGGGATGGTTGCAAACACCCTGTTGGGTTTGCTCAAAAGCCTCAACTAATCACACATATACGATCTGTACATCTTCAAGAGAAACCGTTTCTGTGTACTACGTGGTTCGTTCTTAACCAGAGCTGTAGACAATTGGTCGAAGCTAACTACTCCACCCAGCAATACCCTGTTTGCGCGAAAGCAAGAAGCTAGTCGTCATGTTATCTCCCTGAACAGCGGTAGGAAGTACAAATGCAGTGGCTGGTTCGTTGCGTACCATCTTCCCGCTTGAGACGTACTGATGTCATGATTAGCCATCAGGCATTCTCCCGCAAGAACTATAGAGATGCTCACGAGGAGTGTTGCATGTGTGAGGCGTCCATTCGCACAACCCGTACCCAGCGAACATTAGAACGGTCAGATCTGTCATCTCGTCCACAGGCTCGTCAAAGTTTCCCCTGATCGGGCAATACACTACTTTATATCATACATAATTACTTGTATTTACATACGCAGTGTTGTACTCATTAGCCGTTAAATATCAGCAAGCTATCTCAAATTCAAGTCATTGTGAATAATTATTGGCTAGTGAATGTGGTATTATCAAGATCAACTACAGTAACCTTAGCTGCTTACACTTTTAACTCTTGCCTTTCTCATGCACGTGGCTGAGCTTACATATACAGAGTCTTTTCAGTCTATTCTTAATTTCTTACTAGAGTGTATATGCTACCAATAATTATCAAATCTGATAATAATTTTATTATTATTATCAACCTGTAATATAAGTGCCAGAAAAGATAATATTTCCCAGCAAGATATTAGGCTGAACACATGTTTTCATGTTTTCATGTTTTCAAACTGTCTCCCCAGCCCCTCATGCCCCTCAACCCTTCCAAGAAATAGTTCCTTGCAGCAACACTCATACCCTATCTCCTCAATACTCCACCACCCCTCCCCATCATACCATTAAATGATGCTGGAACAAGTATCACTACAACCAGTGCACATGCCATTCTGCTCAGGCAACACAACCAGATGCTACACCCTGGCATTGGAGGCCAGCACTTATGACTACTCCCAAGAGTTGATCCAGGTTGCATGATGAGAACTCTTAACATGTCCTACATGACTTAGGTGCTGAACCTCCTCTAGATTCATTTGAGAGTAGTGTCATGACTGCTGTTTTCCACATCTCAAGTTTAGCAAATTACATCAATCTCCCCAGCATCCTTCCATTACACTGATATTGGCAAGGCCTCTGCAGTCTATCCTATTCGCTGGTTGCCAAACATGATCTTTGCCATTATACTACTATACTTCACCCTCATTTCACATCATTCACATCCCCCTTGCAGTGTGCAGGGTCACCGAGTGAGAACAGAAGTCCAGTCTAGCCAATGGGGTTCACTCATAGAGTGCATCAGCCACCTTGCCACATGAAGGTGTAGTTCAACCCTTATTCCATGTCTTAGGACATGCTACAACTCCACAGTATTCTAGCCCCTCTCTATCCATCCCCCCCTGCATTTGCTTTTTACTATAAGTACTTCTATTCCACCTGTATAATTCTCTAGATCAATTATCATACATCTACCCCCTTATTTGACCTCTCACTCATAGAAAACACATTAGTAGACTATCCACTGCAACATCAGTAGTTTTACTTATTGGTGAGCTTGAACCTTTGATCTTATTTGCTATGCCCCCTTAGGGGCATTGCCAAGACCGCTATTTGCAACACTTTGCAGGAGTGTTCGGATCTGTGAAAGGAACACCTGAACTAGGGTGACCTTTCCTTGAGGACATGCACAATTCATTGTGTACTACTCTTGGGTTACTCGCTACAACTATAGGCCCATGTCAGAATTACACTGACATTATATCTTTACCCCAAAATCCAATCTTAACAGGTAGCACAGCTGGTTGTACCAATGGTGGGCATGGCATGTCAGCATTGGCAGTAAGCAGTGCAAGATCAATTATGGGCTCAATCAGCTGCATGGAGTGTGCCTGGGATAGAGCAGTAGGGCCATAAAAGGTAGAGGGAGGGACAGGATTCATATGGAAGGCTGTCTTACTGGAGCCTATATGTAGTGGATGCAAGTGGATGTGTTTTTCCTTAATATATTCACATGGTTGTGTCATAATTTTTATCTAGGTTAAAATTGGCTGATGCTAGTAATTATTGGTAGTATATACACTCTACTAGCCAGTGTACCAGACATTTGTATATTACATAATACCTTATGACTCACCCCCATTTTCCAAGTAGTTAAATACCAAGCCTGCTCTATGTATTTTGCTAGTTGGATATGATGTGCAATGTGCCATCTCCTGTGCCATTAAGCACTTGAGGATACCTTGCTTATCTCACCTGTTATGGCCATATAAACCAGAAGACAGAAGATGAATTGGAAGGGGCTTCAGCTTCAGCTTATGTGCTATGCCTTTGGATAATGACTAGGTCCCAAGGTTTTTGGAGCAAAGTGACAAGTAAGTATTAGAGTAATGGAAGTGTACTAAGAACACAAATGGACAGAGGTCAATATGTAAGTTGATATTCAAACTAAGGAAACTAGTACAAATACGTAGGCTTATACAGTATGCAGAGGGTACATGTAACAAGGCAAGAGTAATGAGTTTTGACTCAGAACAGAAGAGGCATGTGATGTGGAACAGAATTGTATTCAGGGAACATAATATAGAGAAGGGAGACATAAGTGTAATATCTAAAAGGTACCCATCATCTGTTGGTAAGGGGACACAGGTGTTCCACTGGGAACAAAACACAAGTGCTAATGGAGGGACTGAGGAGGAATAGAGAGCTGAATAAGGATATTGTCAGGGTTCACTGGTTTGATTTCCAAAGTCCTGGTTCTCCAAGTTTCCAGATCTTCTATAACCTTCCATGAGTTTCTATCTCCCCTGATTATGTAAGCATTGCCAGCACAGTGATAAGGTTGTAGCTAGTGTGGTGGTATCTCCTCAGCTTAATCTCTGAGGATATCCACTGCACAGTTGGTCATTGTCCTGTATCAGCTCTTATCTCCTTGAGTATCTTAGGTTGTGGCTTTATCACCAGTGTTGCCTGCCCTCACAGATATAGTGGCTCCAGAAGTGAGGATGTGGAAGGCAGAACTGGAAGTGTGGAATGCATGGATGTAACATCACCTCTATTCTCTCTGAGGCTTATCTTCTTCAGATGTGCCCTATCTCTGCCCTCTATCTCTATTCTTTTATGACCAACCAGAACAGGCACTGTCAGAGTTTCCTTGTTTACTTCTCTTGATCCTTACCACCCATCCCCTATTATCATATCTCTACCTTTTCCCCTATCACTCCCTTGTCTCCATTTCTCAATTTCTATCTAGTTAGAGTAGTGGCCACTTTGATTACATAATTAACACCCAGAGTTAGTTTGCTTCTGTGATAAGCAATGGGCTAGAGGTGATATAAGTGTAATGTAGTGTAAGGAATGTTCAGGGGTGTTGTGAGCAATCATTTGCATGTGTTGTGAGCAACCATTTGCATGTGTTGTGAGCAAACATTTGCATATGTTGTGCAGAGTTGATGCAGCAGGACATAGCACTGGGGGTTGGCTCAATGGGTGAATGTGTCACAGAGTAGCTATGTGGTGTTAAGTTCATGGATGTTACCCAGAACTTTGGAGGTTGGAGACTCAGAGGTCAGACTTTGAAGTAATACGAGGGGGGTAGGGACTTGGCTTCAACTTATGGGTTGCACCACCTACTATCATTCAGTCCCTAATTTCAGAGATCAGAGTATTGGAGGTGGTCTGGAGGTTCAGACTTGGAGGTATCACTAATAGTATCTAACTACAGAGATAGTGATGCAAGAAGACTGGAGGTTGGTAATGGGGAAATAAGTTGATATTTGAACTAAAGAACAGATGCAAGATTGGAGAACTATTAATACCTCATATCCTAATTGTATCCTAAGAATGTATAACAAGAAAGACATAAATGTAGAACAAGAAGGACATAAGAATCAAATAATAGTTGGAGTTCAGAATAGGATCAGAGGTTTGGATCAAGCAAGGTACAAGTATTCTACTTTGGGTCATGAAAGAGGATTATACTTTGAGAGGCAAACAACAAGAACTAAAATGAAACATAATTGTTACTTCGGAGTTCAGAGGTCCGAAGGTTCAGAGCCTTGGTGTTAGATCTCATGGATCTAATATGCAGTTGCAGCGGTGGTGAGTGACATTGTATGATAATGGGATAGTGAGTGGGGAGTGATATCAATGGAGGAGGCTAGTGTGATATAAAAGATAGCAGTTGTTTGACTTAAGAGACATGATGTGATACTCAGAGAAGATCCACATGCTGACACAAGTGTGGTAGTTGACCAGCAAAAATGATGATGAACATATGAGTGCCAGATGGCATTTTATACAAGCATAGACTACTGTGAAGCCATGGTGAATTGGAGAAAGAGAGGGGTAGATAAAGTAACATGAGGGGGTGGGTTGACATGTGATGTACATATGGGGATGAAAGGAGAGGGGGTGCGATCCATGGCAAGTTGCATAGTGATGTGAACAGATCCACGGAATGACTACCTGAGCACTACAATAGAAAGGTCAGCATATAAATCATCGGGAGAATAGACTGTGAATGTCTCGTATTAATATGAGAAAGGAAAATGGACCAAAAGTATGGGGTTGTGTCCCCTCAGACAGATGTATATCCATTCTGCTCACTCCAGGACTCAATATTTGACCTCATGTAATGAGGCCCTCGGATGTGCTTGGTATCCCTTGGTATGGGGGCTCAACTCAACTCGGTGTGTGCTGTGTGTGCCTTGGACACATGGTGCGTAGGTTGTTAGTGACTCAAAGTGGAATGGTGGTAGGCTCAATGGGACTCAGTGGACATGTTGTGTTGCTGGCAAAGAAGGTATGATGAGTGTGTGTACACATGGATGGAATGTGTGTGATCATATTGTTGTCATAACAGCTTCTGTGCCAGTGCAGACTCCTCATCCTGATCTATGAGGACAACCTTGCACTAGCCTGCAACCTATATCACACTAGAACTACATTCAAGCTAAGATATACTGGTCACTCACTCAGTCATCAAGTTCCTTCACAGGCACCCCCTTTAAGTGCTGGGTCTTCCAACATTGGCAGTGTGGACAGTTCTAACCACCTGATCTCATAACCTTTGATCAAGATGTTCCTTTCCCTGTATGACCTGAATATTTTGAAGCCAGGGAAGAACTCATATCAATGTTATTGTGTGCAGTCAAGTAGTTATAACCAAAAACAGAAAAATACTCAAAAACAAAACCTTGAGTTAGTATGTCATGATAAATTACTACTAGTAGCTAGGGATAATTCTATAATCACCCAATATGATTATATCCATAGCCACAGGGAATGTGTTATAATTAGCAGAGCTGGAGCTAGCTTGTCCTGGTACTGTAGCAAGCATTCCTTGTCACAGTTTTTTTTACCTGTTTATACCCCAAAATCAAGTGCAATCTCCAGCAATTCCTCATGTGGGAACACCATTAAATTTTAGGGGAATAACTCTGTGAAGTGTGTAGGTGTACCATGTATTAGTGACATGGTATAGTCACAAATATACCAAAAAATAACCACATATTTTAGGCCTTGATTTCATGGATTACCAGGGGATAGTTGCTGGCCATGTCAAATTTTTCCAGCAGGTGGGATAATCATGTATATAGGGACTAGGATAGTCCATGAGTCCATACGTGGTAAAACCAAATATATACGTGGATTTTCTATACTGTAGAAATGAATTAAACAAGAGGGGGTACTCAACTGGGATGCATACGATACGAATGCACACCTGAAAAATTTCCTTGATCAACCAAGTTCACTCCAAGACCCACATCATCTGTCGAAACGGAACACCTCCTCGCATATGTACCACCATTCACCATCTGCACTACCTTTCGCGCCCTCCACAAGGCTGTGTTACATACCGTCCGTCACTTTCCACCACCTCCTCGTCTCCTCATCCAGGGCGGCATGTTTCATATCGCCGTCAATTTTGGCCCATGTACTTGAAAGTTGCGATAAGTAGACCGCCGATCTCCTCTTCGGGGGATTGACCCATGATCGCAAACGGAGGCGAAGGAAGAAAATGGATGGAATAATCGACGATATGAGAGCGATGAAGACCATTCAAAACGGTTTCCCATACTTCTGCATGTATCTATGATAGGAAGTGGATGGATGAATCATTGTGGGATGACTATTGAAGCCACATTATCCTGTTTCACCTTCTTGTATTCTTCCAAATATTGCTTCTTAACAGCGATCACCTGGAACAGCCCGGGAAGTCTGACGACGAATTCCCAATCAATCGATAAAGCACACCTGGCAGATACGCTTTCCGGAATGTGATTCAGAGCTAGACATCTCGGCAACAGATGCGTTCCACTGGCTTCAATACTTTAGGCTTGTGGTCACGGTTATGTTACGGTCAGTACCTTACAATCCTGAATCTGTAGCACTAGAAACACGAACATAGGTAATCCTGGTCAGCTGATACATTCGCGGCCCGTTCACCTACCCGGCGGCCATATTCAATGAAACCAGATACCAGCAAAGGAGAGCAAGAAGCCTGTCATTGGGCTATAATTGTTGAACGTTAAACTCACACTCGCGTAACGGACTTCGCTAAAGCTGGCGACTTACTGAGCATACATAGCTCAAGGTTTGTGAAAGGACTTTGCAGCATCACATGTAACTTTATCTGGACGAATTTGTTGTAAAGCTTGTGTAAGTACTTAAGTACTGTATAGTATCAGTTTAAGCCAGGATCAATTACATTTTCGGACTCAGCTTCAGCGAGCCTCAAAGAAAAAGGCTTTCTCTAGGACCCCAAACTTGAACGATTTACCGTTTTCTCTCCAAGTTTACCTGGCCTGCAGTCCGGAGATTCCTTATGGCCCAGTCACAGCCATCAACCTCCAAGCTCGGCGGTTATGACTTCTACAGGCAGGTCTTAGGCAGTCCACGATATGTCGTTGCGCCAATGGTTGACCAGAGCGAACTTGTAAGCCACCTTTCTCTCCATAATGGGTTCTTATGGACTATAACTACATGAAATAGCCCTGGCGAATACTAGCTCGGAAATATGGTGCGCATGTACGTTCTTGATAAATGTAATGGATGGAGAATACAAAGTAACGCTTGCTCCATGTCAGCTCGTGTATACACCGATGATCAACGCAAAAGTACATATCAACCAGATTCACGTGGCGTAACACTTAGCATGTTTCTTCGTAGCTTTTTGTGGATGCCAAAAATCCCAGATATCGTGATGTAAACTTCAACATCCCGAATAAGGAAGAAGGTGGCCCTGCCGACCGCCCACTAATCATACAGGTGGGTTACTTCTTTCCATGAAAAAGGTGTCCTCATCTGCTTGATCTGTTACAGTTCTGCGCCAATGACCCCGACCTATTGCTCCAAGCGGCCAAGATTGTGGAATCCCATTGTGATGCTGTAGATATAAACCTTGGATGTCCACAGGATATAGCCCGTCGAGGAAGATATGGTTGCTTTTTGCAAGATGATTGGGATCTAGTGTTCCGTCTTAGTAAGTGTCTTTGTGTCTCCGTATCTTGGGCTTGGCGCATTTTATCAAGCTGGGGAGACAGTCAGGATAATTTTAAATATCCTGGGTTATTGTTTGCCCTGGAAGATGTTTCACGTGCTGCTTTCTGATGCAATGGCTTTGTTGGATGGTTGGGTTAAATAGCCCTCGTGCTATCTTCCTGCTTCCCATAAACGAATCGCAGAGGAATTCGCCCAACGTTAACACCTTGAGACCATGTCCGATGTGGCATTATTAGCCAGGCTGCTAATCCTGTCCTTTAGTTAATACCCTTCACACGAATCTCAGCATCCCCGTCACCGCCAAATTTCGAGTTTTTCCTTCAGTTCAGAAGACGGTAGAATATGCGCAAATGATGGAGCGCGCAGGCGCACAGATTCTTACTTGCCACGGTCGGACTCGTGAACAACGCGGTGTAAATAGCGTACGTCCTTTCTAGAACGTCATAGCGGCCCTTTCCACTTACCTCTTGTATATTTCTTCCGGTTGTTGCTTCGACTTTAGGGCCTCGCGGACTGGGACATTATTCGCGCCGTAAAACAGGCAGTGAACGTTCCCGTGTTTGCTAATGGCAACATTCTATACGCGTCTGACATTCCACGATGTCTGGCCCATACAGGCGCGGACGCTATCATGAGTGCCGAGGGACATTTGTATAATGCTGCTTTGTTCGCCGCCTTGCCATCGGCACCGTCTCATAACCCCGTATCATCGCCTCACGGCCTAGCCAGTTTCGTTACCCAGTCTGACGCCACCGACTTCCCCGCGCATGCAACAGAATCTCTCGTACACCCGCCCCATGCTGAGCTAGCGTTGGAATACCTATCAATCGTGCGTGGGCTAAAAACGCCTACGCCTCTCAGCGCTGTCAAAGGCCACCTCTTCAAAATTATGCGCCCGGCTTTGGGCATCGAAAAAGACCTCCGCGATAGACTGGGACGTGCGCGTGGTCCTGGAACGTTGAATGAGTACCATGCGATCTGCGAAGAAATGCGTGAGCGGATGGAGGTAAGAGAAGTCATTAAGGTGGTTTATATATTCTCTGATATCATTGTTGGGCTTGTGTAGAGGGCCGCGGAGGCTGTGAAGGGGGTGTCGTTGGGGGATTTAGTTAGAGTTGACGAGGCCACAGGATTGACAATTCTTCCACATTGGCTGGCACAGCCCTACTTCCGGCCCCTGCCCCCCAGCACACGAGATAAGACCAAACGTATGTCTAAATGTAGATCTCAGTCTCCGATGTGCATGACTGATGAAGGTCAAAGGTGTACGAGACGTTACAAATGCAGGTGCTGACGCTAATCATGATAAGGATGGCGTGAATCCGGTCAAACGGCCTTATTCACCAAGCCCCACCCAAGTAGATACTGCCGATGAAGTCAAACGCACAAAACGATGATATGTATTCTCAAGCTTTTGCCACTGTATCACGCTATACCCGTTAGACAATCTACTGTCCTATTTTATACACAATAATAAATGTCACATTGTATCGTTTCCATCTCACAACTAGACCTCTCCATACATGAAGGTGAAGGAAGAAGCAGTTTATATCCCCCCACCGGACAAAATATATTCGATCGCAGAATGCACGTTGCCACCCGTCGCCAGCAACGCACGGACGTTTTGCGATGCATTCACAAAACCCATGTCTTGTAGTTGCTGAGAAACAGTCAGAAACAATCGAGATGATCGAGGTGACAAATCTAACTGACCTGTAGCTGCACCTGGAACCGCTCTTCCGGACTTCTACTGTCAGCCGGCTGCTGAGTAGCACCGAGTCCGGGAAGGCTGCCACCTGCGCCGCTTCCCAGCCCGCCAAGAATTTGTTGTATGAGTGCCGGGTCAACGACACCTGCTCCAGAACCAGGCGGCTGTGACCCTGCACCAGTCCCCGTCCCTGTTCCGGCAGCTTGGTTAGGCTGTGGGAATGGCGGCCATAAAGACGGATTGAACGGCGGATTCGCGCTTGAGTTTGAGCCCGGTGGAGGATTTGCAGGAGGGTTAGCATTCGGAGGAGGTGCGCCAAAGAGACCTGCTCCGGGCGCTGCACCTGGCATACCGCCAGATTCACGAAGCATCGACGACATTTGGAGCATCGTCCGCAATGAATCTGGGTTCGCCCTTTCATCAGGCATAGAATATGAGTGTGGAAAACGGAGAAAAAAACAACTCTTTGGGCGTACATCATCTGCCGAAACTGCTCAGACTGGAAGACTTGTCGAATCTGAGGCCCCATATTTTGTAAATTGGGGTTCGAAGCAATGATCTGGTCAACGATAGCAGGGTTGGACATTAGGCTGGACATCTGTTGAAGAAACTGTGGGGAATCCATCATGCCCTGGAACTGGATGAAATTGCGTTAACTTCGCAGTTCGTTCTCAACTGTACCGCAAGAGTAACGGACCATATTGGGGTCGTTCTGGTTGACTCCAAGCCCCTCGAAAGGGTTGAAACCAGCCATGAGACCATGACCCATGTGGGAGTTCAGAAGGGTAAGCGGATCAGAGGGATTCTGTCCTGCTTGCATGGCTGGCAATGGCTGTGGCACAGAGGTAGAGGCTGCGGATGCGTTTCTGGCTGCGCCTTTCACCATGTGGATGGTATGTGAGGACTGGATCTTGTATAACGATAAGGGATCGTCATCCTTCATAGGTGGATCTTAGTCAATGTAATAGGTGGCAGCGGTAATACGCACTTTGAGCACTTTGCCTGTGCAAACGGAACGAGAAATGAGTCCAACCATAGCACGAAGTCATAGCACTGCTGACCGCTGTATATGAGTCTCTGCCTGTCGGCTTCTACATCAGATTTCTCCGCGATTGCATGTTTGAGGTCGAGGACGGTCTTGTCTGTGAAAATGGTGATCTGGATTTTCAACTCGCTGGGACCTGAATAACTCGTCAGACAAACACTCCCAAGCACAAGTCTAATAGCGCTTGCCCTTGATGTTAATCGAGATTTCGCTCGCTGTATCAGTGGAGGAAGACATTATGGGTGGTTGCGTAAGCAGGCAGGACCAAGCTGCTGGCTATTCCAGCAGTTTCTAGATCTTGCCCTACAGCACAAACGACATGCCGTACATCCTTCAATATCCACCTCACATTCGCCACTCTTACAGTATTCAGCAGAGCAATGAGCTGTGATTAATAGTAACTGAACACTTTCTGGCTCCAATGTTCAAACTTCAAGTACCGGTTTTATACCACCCTCGCCACCTCCATTGCTTGGTGTGCAGCGGTCGGATGTGCTGCTGGATCCTGTACGCTCTAATCCTGCTCGCTGCTAGTGATGCTCACCCATTTTATTTTACTATATCTCGAGCTTCCTTATATATCTATGTGAGTCGGCTTGCAAAGGTCATCCATCACCAACACTGCATCACAACCGGATTGATTTACATAGTGAAGGAAGATAGATCAGTCGGTCATAGGACATCACCATACCCCGCTCATCAATTAGTATCCCGACTCAGTGGCAGTGAATTTGCCAAAACAAATAAATTCGCCATGTACACAGCCATGTACAGCCCTAGGTAGCCATAAAGACGACGTGGTTGCAAGTCAACATACGTATAACAAGCAATTGCCGTGGATTAAAAATGTGGCAAGAACAGCTGGACGCTCGGGATGCTGAAATCACACTGTCGTCTGCTGCAAAGTGTCTCCTGTGGCTCCTTTCTCATCACTCACACCAATAGAATTCGACGTTAACTCGTAAACCAAATAGCTGCCACAGCATTCGTGCCATCTCATCTTACAATCAGGGCATGTGGAACACAGAGTATCATAAAAGCATTTATAGATCTGAATATCTGAGTCTCGTAGGTGTAGAAGACCGTAGTGATGATATATCACATTCAGTGGTATCGTCTCTATACGCTACTAGGGACGCCAGATGAAAGCATCCCAATACTACAGATATGGCACGCAACACCAGTCGTTCTTAATTACCTTGCATCAACTCTTTGACGGAATCACCACCCTTATCCTCAGCTTCAGCCTGCGGGACGGCTTTCTCGTCACGATCACGATGCACGACTAGTCGGCCAGAAGGTTTCCAGCTGTCGGAATGCCACGGGGCAATACGAGCTCGGTACATCTCGTCCACCTGAAAGCGTTAGATAAGGACGCTTCAATTTTGGCGTTCAATTCATGTGGCTGACCTCTTCAAGAGTGAGGCCTCTGGTTTCGGGCACGAACAGGTAGACATAAACGTAACCGAATGTCAACATTCCAAAAAATATGAGCAGAATGAGTGGGCCAATCCTGAATGGATGAGCAACTGTTAGCGTCCCGGGACACCATGTCGCAACAAAGAGCATACTTGGCGGCGATCCGGGGAGCGAAGAACGAAAGAAGAAAATTCCAAATCCAATCTGAGAAAATCCTGCGTGTCAGACGCGATGCCTACAATAGATTCCCTACTGACTGGTTGCGCTACCGAGGGCAATAGACTGATAACGCCATGATGAGAATTACATCCAGTCGAAGGGCAAAATGAAAGCTTCTGGTACCTTTGCGCGCACACGGAGAGGGAAACTCTCCCCGAGATAAACCCATGGCGTCGGGCCCCAAAACATACTGAATGAAAATACGTGAAGCACAGCGAAAGCGATTAGGGTATTTCCGCCCTGCTTGTTACGCGTCGTGAGCAGGGATGTTGGTGTTCCCTGTGGTGCAAGCAGGAAATGACCAACGAGTCCGGCCTGGAACAACAGATTAGATCATACGGATACTAAGTATTAAATGCCAGGGAGTGGTTGTACAATAATCGAGCAGAGCTGAAGTGGTTGTAAGCTACGTGCAGGCCTGAAGAAGGGCGTACTTACTCCTTCTAGAAAGGCGCCAAGTAGGAGGGATTTCCGTCGGCCCAGACTTTCAATGAGAACAAGAGCCTATAAAATCGCTGTATCAAAGATCTATTTTTTGAGATGGCTGTCTACAACATACCGGGACGGTGCCGACAAGAGAAACACCACCTAAAATGGTTTGAATAATGTATGGTGACAATCTGCCATGACAGCATCAGTCCGACAGATCCCACGACGGCAACATACCGCGCACGTGGTCCCAGCGCTCTGAAAAAAAGTGTCGCCGTAATAATCTGCAAATATCTGTTGAGATTGTCGCCAAATATTTTGTTGTTTATACTAACAATAAAAGTTCTGTCCGTTCAATTGTTGTATGAATTGCAGACTTGGGAAAACCAGGAAAAATCAGTACGTAACCACACAAAATTGTGCTAGCTTGAACATACATCATGCCGTTTCCGGTCCGCTTCCAAAGCTGGTTGCGTGTGGAGAAGCATTCCAACCAAGTTGCCTTTCCCCCCTCGTTCTCCTCTCTGATACCAAGCTCAAGTTCTTCTATGAGATCCTGGATGAGTGGATCGTCGCCTGGGACTCCATTAAGCTCCGACAAAGCTGCCCGTGCTTCATCTTCCTTTTTCAGACCAAGCAGATGACGACTGAAGAAGACATAGTCAAATTCACACTGCACTGCTGGAAGTTCCGGTTGCATAAGACGATATACTCACGGAGATTCGGGTAGGAACATGATACCAGAAATGAGGATAATTCCCCATAAAAGTTGTAAGCCGATCTGTACATATGAAGTTGATCCTGCTACCCCACACGCGTGTGAAACTTACTGGGATCTAATTACAGCAAAATATCCCATCAAAATACAAATAGAAACAATATGAGAGCGTTAGCAAATTACTTACCTTCCATGAAGCCGTGTTCTGAATATTATGGGTCGCCAAGTCCAGGACGTAACTCAAGAAAATGCTGTGAGGATGACGGTAAACTACATTTTTTATATACGTGGCACAATCGAATAGACACCCACCCGGCGATGATTTGCAGCTGATAGAGCACCAGAAGGGCACCACGAATTTTTTTAGGAGCGGCCTCGCCGTTGTATAGCGGTACAATGGCTAGTGGAAGGCGAGTCAGTCCCTATGCACCTTTCTCTGACAGTAAGATCACCTGATAGTGCTCCGACACCTAGGCCAGCGACAAAACGACTTTCCATACAAAATGCGAGCATCATTATCAATATACCATGACCACTCTCCAAGGCAACGCACCCAAAGGTGATCTGTGCAACGGATGTAAGCGTCGCTGTCTGTATCGCGACCCCGACGGTAAAGACACATGACCATGTGAGGATAGATCCTTTTCTTCCAAAGCGATCCGAGGTGAGGGCTTGCCCCAGCGCGCCGCTACAGAGGAGACAGGTCAGTTTCACACTGAGGGCAGCAATCATTGGATAAGACCAACACGAAGGTGCTACAGTTTCTTGAATGTGAATGATACTGAATTGTCCGATACCAATAGAAACGCACCCGGCGGACAGTAGAGAGGTTATAATGGATTGGCGGCTTGCCGACAATGTGCGGGTTCCATCAGGATTTATCTGGTCTCCAAAACGATTGTTGAAGTCTTTCATGATCAAACATCCCTTTGCATCATGGTATGTAATCAGGCCTTTCCACCTTTTCAAATACTCACTGAAATTACACCAATATCATACTAACATAAAGGTTAAGATTTAAAACGGTGTTCCGCCGAATAACGTACCCCGAAAAGGAAACCACCAAAGGCGACAAAGAAACAAAATGCAATAGCTTTTTTGTTGCTCAAGACACGAGGGGCGTCTGCCATGGTAGGGTTAAATGGCGACAGGACGATAGAAGTTCAGAAGCACTCTTTATAAAAAAAGTAACACAAACATTCAATATGTCAACTGACCTTCATCATAAGTACCATCACCTCCAGCGTGCAATTGCCAACCGGTGCGGCCCGGGTCAACAACGGTTCGTCTCTGCCGGGCTAAAAGTAGCATAAGCGAGGTTATCTCTTCAAAGAGAATGCAGGATGTAATTTGAAACACTGTACATCAAGTTGTTGCCAGGTAATCGTCAGGATAACTTTGAGGATGCATGGAGATAGACCTTACATATTCCTGTCCGTCCGCCGTTTATTGTAGGTTATATGCCTTTCCGGTAGGTGGTTTCCATAACGCGAAGCCTTTACGGGCGCCTGTCGGGAGAACGCCAGGGAGAAAGAATACACGGATCCACTGGCACATGGGTACAAGTCAAGATTATACAGCCCCCCAATCACGATTGGGACAAGCATAACGCGCATGCCAAATGATTTATACCTTAACCAAAATGGTCGAGAAAGACGGGTGACTGTGACACTGGTTGCAATTTTCTGATGATTTTACTGTAAGCCTGATTTCTTCTTTAAACTTGAAGGAGGGACGTGGCCGGCAAATCCCTTTAGCATGTAAGATTGAACGCAAGCTTCAACCTCAGTTTATATAACGAATACAAGGACAACGCTAAACGAGAGTCAGCCGCATGGTTTAAAAGTCAAGAAGGTACCCACTTCTCGACACGATAGACCCCTTTGCGCCTTCCTCGCGGTTCCGCAAACTCACCCCCAATCTGACCCGCAAGCAGGATAGCCTGCTCATACAGCTGCGCATGGGCCATGTCCAATTGAATGCGTACCTAGCCAGGATAGGCAACGCCGCCTCCCCAACTCTGTCATGAAAAGGAGACAGTTCATCTTCACCATGAGCTGCCCTACACACCGCCAAACACTGAACAGGCGCTCCCTGGAGATTCATTCTCCTTGCCCACCCAAAAGCTGTGAGGCCTCTCCTCAGGTACATCGCGGCAACAAGTTGTCTCACAGCCACAGCTGAGCACAACCAGGCCTGACAGCCACCCTCATGTTTGCCTCTACATGCTACCATGATAGACACTCGTTAAAAACCCCATGTGTATTATCTTCATATGGCTCCGGCCCAATAGATACAATCGTTTTTTCTTTTGAAAAAAAAAACCACAGTTTATAGTGCGCAGGTATAAATTCAAATCATTTCTCTCATGCGCGGTTGGATGATTCTAGTTGGGCTGGCATAGGTAAATTAGTAAGTAAGCGGAGAAACTCTAGGAGAATGGGGTTGACATTTCCTAGCCAGGTTGACTTGAGGAGCAAGGGAATAACGAGATAACGAGATGGCCTAGAAAATTGCAACTTACAGGCAGTTAGTCATCCTGCAGAGCCTCTTATGTAAGGCTTTGTAAGCGAAAGTGATGCTTCTCTGCTGTCCAGCTGTAGTATTGAGCCCTGCATTGCACAGCCGACCAGTGCCTTCTTCATATGTCTCCCGTCAAAATCCTTCGCCCTTCAACAAACGCCAGGACAGCCTGGGCAATTTATGTAATTGACGAAGTGTGTCCAGTGCCAAAAGAATTGAAGTTTCTACATATAAAATAGGAGGTAAGTAGTACATGACGAACTCACTAAGGGCGCATATCTACTCCTACATGGAACTTTATACGGATACATTGTTGTGTGACAATTATCCCGTCATGCCTTACAAGTGCCAAGCACTATATGGGGCCTAACGTTTTTTATTTTAGTAATTTACAATAATCAAATCACAATGGTTGGTTGGTAGCTTGATGGGCTTTACAGCCTCCGATTACCAGAACGTCGATGTCTGGTTCCAGAACTACACCACCAGTGCTACGAATTGGTTGTTCCGGGGGGGGATTATACTCCTTCCGAAGGAAAGCTGTATGTTGATTTCAATTCTCCATTTGGACCACCTTTCTTGGTCCTCAGCCTATGGCCATAGTAGATAGTCAAGACACTCACGTCGTGAAGTTGTACATGTGCGACGACCACGGCCCTAGCGAGTTTACTATGGCATGGAAACCGCCCCACAAGAATCCCCTGGTGAGATGCTGTATTGACCCAACCCCCTTGCCTCTGCCACTGGTGCAGATGTGGCAGAATTGCGTATGGCCTCAACCTCATGCAATGTCTTCATCGTCTCTCTCTATTCAGGCTGGGACTCAAGCATCCCATTATCATGTACTCTGGCCTATTCATCCACATTCTGGAAGTTTTCAGCTTCGTCCGGCGGGACGGTCAGTGGAGGCATCATCCAGCATCGCCCTCGTGCGTGCAATCTGTTGCCAGATCACATCGAGACAAAGGCATGCCATCGATGCACGGCTCTTCACTGAATCACGCTGAAAAGGCAATTCTTCTCTCGGAAGCCATGGTCCATGGTGAGAAATTATCCCCAGTCAAAGTGATTAGATTGGCAGACACTTTCTCTCCAAACCCCATCTTTGTAGCAGTCGGCCTCAAACATTTTGACGACGCTAGAGTTATGTAAAGTCCATTTCCGATATCAAATCACAGACACAGTTTGCTTGGTTGACCAACTCTTCCTCTGCAGAGCTTTCCCATCCTCTGCGGCATGTGTCGCATCGCTACACCAACTCTTCCATCAACTAGGAGGAGCCAAGTCAAATCCCTTTCAGGGCTCCTCTCACAGAATTATAGTACTACAACTTGAGAGTACGCACCCCTTGCCTACAGTCAAACTAGACTTGCCAGTGCGCTTGATGGCAGCCAACAATCTGCACATTGCCAAGGGTTTTTCAGGACATCTTGAAAGACACGCAACCTTTTTGCAGCAAGATTCTCGGATTCTCGGGGATATGCAGAAAATCTGGTAAGTGGTCCTCTGAAGCGCTGAACGCGTGGTCGCTAGACTAACTGTGCCACGAAGGAATGGATCAGGCTTGACGACCTGATTACACCTTATCAAATGTGGCAATGAGCCATAAAGCAGCTCTTTGGTAGCATAATTCAGCACAATTTTGGCAAACACTTATGCAGTGTAAATTATCATATTTTATTGTGGTGCTGTCTAATAACAATATTTACGTACCATTTTTTAATTCCTGTTGATCAATGATCGACCTAATAAGGCTATCCCACAACCTGCTTGGCAAGCCTTATCAGGTCAGATATGGATTTTTTTTTGTTTTTCTGACATTGTCTTGATTTTATTCACATAGTGCGTAAATACACCATAATAATCTCTTCTGACTGATCTTTGCCTGCATTAGCATTGGCCTGACATGTAATGGGGATGCGAGCCTCTATCAGGATCTATGTATGTTTTCCAAGCACGTTTGTGTCGAAGATGACAATATAATTGTAGGTGCGTCGACATATTTAAGTCACTAAACCCACTGGAGTCAACTTTTTCGAGTGCGGAAGCTTAGCCCGTCAAAGTTCCTCAAAAACAAATCTCGCAAACTGGATTATAGGCTCTTCTGCAAGTAGTGCTATTCTCGATGACCTTGTTACGATTGCAGGGACACTTTCGCGGCACTTACTAAAGGACCTGTCTTCCGGTATTAACACTAAGTATTTGTCCTCGCCATACGGTCAAAACGGCCCACCCTACTCAATAGAACTTTGATTAATCCCATTCATTGTAACGAATGAAGGGACCATCAATTCATACAATCTAGTACCCAC
Organism: Ramaria cf. rubripermanens; assembly: GCA_003316465.1. Lineage (NCBI taxonomy): Eukaryota > Fungi > Basidiomycota > Agaricomycetes > Gomphales > Gomphaceae > Ramaria > Ramaria cf. rubripermanens. Next base: position 24,119 of record QFFB01022819.1, read on the forward strand.
CACAGAGATGAATAATAAACTGATTCCTCCGGCCTCACTTTGGACACATACGTGTCCGAAAGACAACCCGTGCATCTGGGTCTTCATCTTCTGCCATGAGCATTGTTTTCATGACTATCATGCCATTTAGGCGGGGAAGTAGACTGGGTGAAATGCCACTAGCTCCACTGCCTCTCACTCTTTTCCACATTAGAGCAGCTGAATATTTGATAACGAAACTGCAATCAACCGACACTCACGCCATCGTAGATCATAGACGAGTTCAGTGAGGTAAGTTTCACAAAAGTCCGAGTAGACACCCCCAAGTTGCTCTATATCACGACCTTGGGTACCGGTAATTCTAGCGCTAGAGACTAACAAGAAGAATAATCGTGGAGTAGGATATGAATCTAAAAATCAGCAGCCAAACCCTGTACGTGTCCCCGGCCTACTTTGTGTCATATCCCTCTGGGTTTTTCGACTGCCAGTTCCACAAATCATGACACATGACCTCCAGGGGTTGTGGCGCACTGAACCCCAGCTCCTTCTCCGCCAAGGTTGGATCTGCGGTCAAGTCTGGTACATCTCCCAACCTGTCCCCAAACGTTATTCAGCTCATAGTTTTACAGTCATTAGACTTACCGTCTGTCAATGATTTCCGTCTCAAACATCTTCCCAGTGGTTTTACGCATCGCCTCCACAATCTCGAGGACACTCTGGCCCCGACCTTTGCCGAGGTTGAATGCTCTGAACTTGCCTTCCTTTTCGCCAAGTCCCGCAAAAACATCATGTCGCTGAGCGGCTGCTGGTGTCTTCAATCCCGGCGCAGCATCTAACGCGGGTATAGACGCCCAAGAGCCTTTATCAATAGAACCAGGCTCAAGCGCGTCCAATGCGAGCAAATGGCCAGCGGCAAGGTCCATGACATGCAAATAATCACGCACACAGGTGCCATCCCTGTGGCATGATTAGCGGGAAGGCGCCTGTCGACGTGTGGGCACACCTAGTAGGATAATCGTTTCCGAAGACTTTGAGCACTGTGTCTTTGACTCGGCCAATTGCCATTTGCGACAGCAACGGCAAAAGATTACCAGGCCGACCACGAGGGTCTTCACCGATAAGACCGGAAGGATGTGCACCGGCAGGACTGCGAAGGGATGAGCACTGGGGTGAACACTTATAACGAAGGGTCGCACTTGAAATACCGGAGAGAAATGGCTCTCCAAGTGTCAGGTCGCGCTGCGGCCCGTCTTAGCCTGTCGCGAACATGGTCCTTTTGCAAAATGACATACATAGGCAAAGATCATAAAGAACACCTTCAGAGACGATCTTCGTTCGGCCGTAACAGCTCTCAGCCTTTAGGGGACTCGTTTCGGGGATAGGGATATGTGGTGGGATGCCGTAGACAGTGGCAGAGGATGAGTAGACGAAGCGAGTGCAACCATAGGCGTCCATGACCTGGAGCAGTGACACTGTCGCAGAGACGTTGTTCTGATAATAGACCAGCGGGATCTCCCCGGATTCCCCAACAGCTTTATACGCCTAAGGCGGATCCATCTTCACGAAAGCAAGGGATCCATGAATTATCATCACTCACTGCGACGTGGATAACACCCCATATACCGCCCTTGCCATAATGCTCAAACACCCTGGACACATCCTCAACGAGTGTAAGATTGCCTTGATGCACATCTACCTGGGCGCTGTCTTTGTCTTGCTCGGACGCATCTGGTGACAAGGCGTCGGACGCGATCTTGGACACGCGCGATAGCGCAAGTGGGTGCGAGTTGTGGTTGTTGTCTATGGATATGACCTTGAACCGCCGCGTCAACAGTAGGGTGAGGACAATATGGGAGCCTGCTCTGAAAGTTCAGGACCAATACGCGACATGGGTATTCTGCGCACCAATATATCCAGCACCACCCGTCACAACTACATGCTATTCTATACATTTCAGAGAAGTTAAGAAACGTCGATAAAGGTTTTAGACCCACACGCAAAGGCTCTTGTGAGGGCATGGTCAGGCTGGACTGGTAATAGTCGTGATATGAAAGGAACGTCCTGAGGGCTAATTAGGTTTTGACTGGAGATGATATTGATAAAGAGTTAAAGCTTGCATACGTAATAGCACGCGCGCACGTACAACCTTGCTATAGAGGTTCTCGATGCCGATCTCTCGATACTATAGACATAGAAAAATTTTCTGCCTGCGAAAATGTGGGAAAGTTCCCAAGTGGTCGCTCTTGTATACAGAATGTTCTAGCCAAATGGAGGTAGCTTCGAAATTTGCACGAATATCAGGGTTAGTTTGGCCAGATTGTGCAAATACGGGTCACATTTTCGTCGTGTTTGGTTTGTGTTTCAAGTTAACTTCTGCATTGAACGCGTCCATTACGCCACCCCGGTTAGGCCGTGACGATCACGTTCTCCTCCCATGCACAATATAGAAAGGAAGTCGGGCCCTGTCCTTTGCAATGATGATCCCGTCACTCCCGAGTGAAATCATTCTTCAAGTTCTAGAGGCTGGTTATTTCAACCACAAGTTTCGACCCGATCGCGACTTCCTCAATAGCTGCTGTCGGGTGTGTCGAGCATGGGCTACGCAGGCTCAGCCAATACTCTTTCGACATGTCGAAGTCCGGACACCATCCAGCTTAGCAGGACTGAAGGAGGCTTTGACACGCCCCAGCCATAGAAGAAGTGCATTGAAAGAGGTTGTCTTGTGGTTGAGGATTTGGATTGGTTTCAGCAACTCCGTCTCGAATCCAGCGGATCTCTCATCGCTGCTCTCCATTTGTTCAAACTTGTATGGGCTCTCGGTGACCTTTCGCGACATGTGGTCACTCCCCGAAATAACTCCCATGCTTCCCCCAAACGTCGTGGTTCTGGAATGCTGCGACTGGGAAAGTAAACTCGGTGTTGAGGTTGCCCGCATTCTTATACGCAGTGGATGGCACTCTCTTCGCATTCTCATTCTTCGGGGCTATTCACCCCTCGATGAAATCTCCCCCAATCTCACAGAGCTTAGGGTCGAAGGGCCCTCAATATATACTACCTTTCTACATAAGCCATGGATAGTTCATAGGCCACAGGTCAACTTGCGTATCTTAGAGATGTCCCAGCTCCCGGCATGTAACTGCCTCTTGAAATTCTCTCAGCACTCGTTGGAATCGGTTCAAATGCCACGGTCGCTTTCCCCAGTATATTTAAAAGATTGCCTCCGGCTCCGGGAGTTCAAGACCGAGACTTTTATTTCTCAAGAACTCTCCCAGGTACTTCGAGACTTACCCCTGGAGCACTTGGCGTATGCCGTGACACCTACTTGGCGCGTAGAGGATTTTTCGGAACAATGTGTCTCATCATCCTCGAGGCTCCGGGTGGTGTCCTGCTTGACTTCAGCTCATCCATGGGATGCGAGGATGACAAGATATATTGACAGGCTGGAACGACTTTGCCACAGGAAACAAGTGAGGTTGGATTACTATATGACTCTTGTGTCCTTCCGTGCACTCACAGTATGCCGTTTTACCATCTGATGCCAATCTATATGAACACAATGCATTTCAGAGAGGATCCCTCACCCGGACCGACACTTACCCTCGTGCACTCATAGTTCCAAACTATGCGCGACTACGGCTATAACACTATCTTGACATCTCTGAAATGGTTTAGGCGACTTTGAGGCCTGACAGTATGGCTCTGGATTCTGAGGATGCTGTAGTAACAGTGATATGGATTCTTGCACATGTTGCTATTCTTGATGTGATGCAACCACAGGGTGGGTGGCCCAGCACTATTATAAGCTTAGATTCATAGGTCAAGTTTTCAGCAGGGAAAGTATAAGGAAGGTATGTAATATATGTGGTCTCCTTTATACAAAGTATACCCTAATGCAACTATGAAGTAGACAGGTTTATTTTTGTCATTTCTATGATATTTCAATGAATTTAGCCTTCTATAAAATAATTTGTCCAATTCCTTAGATATCCCAAGATTGTTATAGTTGTTTGTAAGATATGAGGCATAAGCTTGAAACTACACTCAAATATTGTACTGTAAATACTTGTTACGGATGTGTTGAACTGTAAAGCAGAGAAGGACAGGAGGTGGGTCGGAAGGGACTTCGGCTTCAGCTTATGTGCTGTGCCTCTCAACAGTCATGGGTCCCAAGATTTCGGAGCAGGATATTAATCAGACAACACAGTTCCATGGTATGTGCGGAAGTAATAGCAGGAGTGTACTAAGGACACTACGGACACGGTTAACACAAAATGTAGTCGATATTCGAACTAAGGTTACTAGCACAAATACAGGAGCTTATATACGTGGGGGTACATGTAAGGAAGTAATAGTAATGAGCTCCAAGTCAGAGTGGAAAAGGTGTTCGGTACAGAACCAAGAGTGGGGTTGGGGATCATAGGGCAGGGGGGACGTAAGCTTGGTATCTGAAGTAGGTAACCATCATCTGTCAGTAAGGGGACGCAGATGTTCCACAAGGAACAAGGTACTCTTGCTGACGGAGGGGCCGGGAGGATCAGAGGGCTGAGTAACAGTAGGGGGTAATGGGAATGATAGAGCAGAAGGCGGAATGGGAGAGTGGAATGCACAGATGTAGCAGTATCTCCCCTTTAAGGTCGAGCCCTGCGAGACCATGTGCAAGTCACGTGATATGGAACTCGGAACAGATGGGGGCGGAGTTTGAAAACAGAGGGGAACTTCTTGCCCTTAGTGCTGACCTTGACGTGTAAAAATGGATGCCAGAAACCTATCCCTTGACAAGCTCTGCAAGTCATTGGTGGAGTGGGAGCAAGAAGAGGAGGTAGCTGTTAAGACCGGGTCTTCGTATGGGACCTCGGGGAGGCTCGGACCGAGCTTGACCGAGGAGTACTAGTAAGGGTTAGGCTTCAGCTTATGTGCTGCGCCATCCACTATTACACGGGCCCTTGATTTCAGATCGAGGTGGGACAAGAGAAGTGGAAGGACTAAGAGACCAAGGCGCGAGAAACTAGGAAATGATTCGAAGGGTATCTAGTTCGGTTTCTGACTGAAGAACGAAGTACATACAGAGTGAGACTTATATACGGATAACCAAGGAAACAGGGTCGGACAGAACTAACTAGGGGAATCAAGGAGTTCGGGGACGGAGTATAGGGAACGGGCTCGGGCTCGGGCTCGGGCGACTTCGGGACGGGCTCGGATAAGGTCGGGCTCGGAGTATGGGCTCGGAACGGGGTTAGTTGCCGAATAAGGTTGCCGGAGATCCGCGAAGGACCGGATCATAACAGTAGCACGTGAAGCAGCCGAGACGCATGAGCACAAGGAGCATGAATGAGTACAGCAGGAGTGGGAAGAGGCTGAAGAACTCGAGTATGCGGAAAAGGTGGTGCGTGACCAAAAAGAGTGCAACAAGAGCACAAGCAGTGTGAGTGTGAGGTACACAAGCAAGCGGAACATGCAGAAGCAGAGCACGTGGAAGTGGAATGCATGGAGGCGGAATGCATGGATGAAACCATGCAGACAGAGCCGGATGTGCCTATGATGGGCTAAGAAGTAGGTGGGGATGCCAACTTGGTGTCAATGCCTACTCCATTGGAGGCAGAGCAGCTTTGGCAGGCTGCATATGCAAACTTGTGACTGCCATTGCAGTCACCTGTCGTTGTAGATGACATGGCTACGGTCCAGTGGAACTGGGCCACATTGGACAAGATGTGGGTGGCAGCATGGAGCGTGCGTCAAGAAGCATTGCAGAGGCTTGTGCAGCAAAAATGTGAGAGCCAGAGGGAGGATATGGAGGTGGAAGAACCGGAGGCGACTGGTAGCCAGAAGCAGAAAAGGGTTGTGGCAGAAGAGTTGTTGGAAGCGGAGGGGTTGGCGGTAGCGGTGCCAAGCTGTGACACCTGTGAGAAGAGGCAGGTTGCCTGTATCTGAAATGGGGAGGGGTGAGAGAGCACGTGCTCTCAGTGCAGGGGCCTAAAGAGGCAGTGCATGGTAGAGGGAGTGGGGTGGTGTGCACCTTGCGGGAAGAAGGCGGCGTGAGCCAAGGCGGCCAGAAAGAAGAAGACCGGGAAGGGAGCAACTTACACATGGATGGTGCCCCAGGTGGGGGTCTACCGTTATCTGCAGGATACACCAACCAAGGTGGAGGGTAGTGGGGCGGAAGTGGAAGTGACATGGAGCAGCAACATGATGGGAATGAAGGGGAGGCTTCTGTTGTTTTCAGGGACATACAGAGCCTCCTTTGGGAGTTTGGAGCCATGCTGGACCACCAACTAGGCGGGATCAACCAGGCCTTATGAGGGGATCCAGGACTGAGCAACAGGTGGCGGTTCTGGAACTGGGGCAGAGACGGAGAGGGCAGGAATGGGAACAGAGACGGAGGGGACAGAAATGTGAAAGAGTAGGGTAGAAACGTAACATAGTTGACAAAAATGTAAAGTTTTGAAACAATTGGGAAGAATGCAGAAGTGTGAACAGAACAGAAATGAAGGTAGAAACAGGGACTTGTACTAATGAAGGACGCAAGTCATTCAAGGGAGATGAACCGTCAGTGTGTGTCAGAACAAGCAACGACCGGTGTGTGGAAGTTGACATGTCCTAATAGGCTATCATAGGGTGCATCTGCCAATCATGCCCATGCATATACAAGTATACTATAGGGGCCAACCAACATGTCTAATGGAGAAAACACAGAAGTAAGTGCAGAATGGAAAAGACAGAAATAGAAAAGAACAGAGTATTTAAACAGAAAGGGGGCCAGGCTTATCGGGGTATGCCTGGTGGAAGTCAGAGACAAGCTCGGAAGCATGGTTGAGTTTGTTCACAGAGATCCAGGAGGTTTCCTCATTGGTACCTTCATAGCTGGCCCACTTGACAAGGTATTTCAGCTGACAGCAGTAGCAGCAGTTGAGTTTCAAGTTGAGGATTTCCATGATCTCATATTCCAGATCTCCGTCGATGATTACTGGCAGAGGCAGAGGCTGTTCACGGTGCAGAATGTTGTTTGGGGTTGCGTGTTCGAGCATCAAGACATGGAAGACTGGGTGTACTGCCTGCTGAAGGAAAATTGAATGACATGTATCTAAAAAGCTTCAAACTCCAAGGAGTCTTTAAAAACTCCAAGCTCCACACACGTCTATTTCATTTCAGCTTATTCCATCATCTCAATTCAGCCCAGCCAGATGACTCAGCCATACCCCATCAATTATCAGTTCATTATTATCCCCATGCCGTCCATCAACAACGCAGCTTCAAACTCTATTCCCCTTCAGACCTTTAACTCCCCAACATCGCCCTCATTATCACGATGGTCACTCGATTCAGAAGATATTCAAAGATACGCCAAGCTTCATCACATGCTTTACCCCCAGTCACCTAAAGCAGCACGGCTCTCAACGAAGAAGTCACATTCCTCTATTCTGAAATCATATGCCATTGGAGATTCTGTGTATTTCCAAGATGATGCGCAACCGTTCACATTCCTCAGATACACGGGCAAGGTCGTTCACAAAGAAGGAAGGAAAGAATATGAGGCAGAATTCTGGGCTCC
>QFFB01022822.1:0-19044 GCA_003316465.1 Ramaria cf. rubripermanens
TCTGCCCTGCCAGGAAGGTCAGATGATAGTGGTGAGTCAGTGTGGGTCAGGCCCAGGCCTCCAGACAGTGCTGCTAGGCTTTCCGGACATAAGCCGAGGGTTTATCACCTCAAGCCTTAATGTCCGGACCAAGTGCCTGGCCCGAGTTGCGGGCATGGGAAAGTCCACAACTCGAAGACATGAGTTTGAGGTCAGAGTCTGAAATTGGACAGCCACAACATAGTTGTGGGTGTCCATGGGTGACCAGCATAAGTTCTACAAAAATACAAGTGTTTTTAAGTCTCCCAAGCTTCATAAAAATAAGAAAATATTACTGCAAGGTCATGGGAATGGTTTGATAATAATGAGATATTTTAATAGGAGTTTTTCGACCAAGGAGAGGGTTATTTCATAAGAAGCAGGACCTTCAGAGTGACTAAACAGAATAGGGGCTGGTTGAGCAACCCTCAGGCTTCAAATATACAGACTTTGGACTGGTTGAACAGTCATTCCCATACATCATTGCCCTCTCTCAACTAGCTGCCAAACTATGAAAGTATATAGACAATCAACATCCTAGGCTCAAGTTAGCTGATGTACCCAGAATATCACTTATGTATATCCCTGTTACTGTAATATATGAAATTATATAGAACGATACCGATGATATGTTCAACGTCTCACTAGGCTGAACATCAATCAAGTTGTTAACTATAGTTCTTTAAATGAGATCAGAACCTGGCAATGCCAATGGTATTCTTGGGACAGTACACTAGTGAGTATCTACAGTATGGTGCCCACAATACTTTGATGGCTTATGCCAGAAACTAGGCAGGCAGGAGCATAAACTAACCTATAGCATGTACAGCTATACTGGCACAGAAGCTGTGATGGACCAGTTGGATAGCATCTCAAACATTTGTAGCTTACTAATTGTCCACTCTGATGCTACCGTGTTTGAACCTTGGTCATACCAAAACAAAGTACTATAATTTTAAATACATTGTGTTGTCAAGTACCTCTTGCAAAAGCATTCCAACTTCTATACCTTGGATCAAGTCTTCTGTTGTCAATAATATCCTTCAAGCCCACACTTACCATAGACTTAGCCATTGTTGTACATAAGCAGACACCTCCAGACCCCTTTTCTTTTTTAATGAATATTTGTAGCCACGGATTGTCCCTGAATTTTAGATGGATATTCTATAAGTCATTTTAAGGGAATTCATATTTAAATTTAGTGGAGCATCTATCAACACTTTAATTGATTATCCTATACATTTATCTAAGAATGTGTATGTCCCAGATATTGGATAATCCATGTCCATGCTGGTGGAGAACCCACTGGCCCAATGTTGGGTTACTCCTATTAGTATGTAAATGGAGCTGAAATCCACCAAAAAAATAAGCCTTATTATTAGTGGAAAGTCCATGTACTGTAAGTGGTTTCGGACATGGGCCCCTTAGCAGCTGGTGGACTCACCATGAGAAGCGTATTGTGGATTATCCACCGCCGGAGCGGTGGAGTGTCCATCGACCGACCGTGGACCCTCCATCAAAGCTGGTAGTGGACTTCCCACTGATTTATCAGGGGCATATTTCCTGCAGTGCTAGGTCACCAAACCTTTTCTCACTGTAACCCCGCACCGAAACACTGAACATTACTAGGTTGGGGGTACGACTCTGAGACGTACTTGGGGTATGTAGCAGGGAAAACAGTCGACAGTATTTGTGCTTCAATCCCAGCGGCTGGCCAGACCCCGTCAATCTGGGATCTAATCATTGGGTTTGTTACTATACTTACATATACAGCACGTGCTATTTAATTATTGAATAGTGCCTCCCGCCTTTATCATAGGCGTATTCTTTAAAATTTTAAGACTATATCCTCCTGGTCTGTCCGAGCTTAATTTTCGGTGTATCCTCAGCACACGACGTTGAGCGACTCGGAGAACTGCCGTGTCGAGTGCAACCTGATTACTCTCCAAGGGTTGGCCAAGTGTGACTGTGGGCGACTTATAGCTGATGGTTCATCGCAAACAATTCGCAAAACGGTAGCAATGGGTACGAATCAAGTTAAGTACATACATACCTGCTGTCAACCTGAGTGGTAGCGGACCCATAGGTTCGTTGAGCTTATACATTGCGATACCTTCCAGAGATTCTTCGTGCAATTGTTCGCAGTCGACACTCCAGTTAGTATTCAATGTCGGATTTGGATGATATCACCCGCTAGGCGGTCAATTAGTCTCGGAATTCAGTCCTATATGCATGTCAATGAATTGCAGACGCAGCATAGATTTTGGAGCAAGTGTCTCAGCAAGAATGGTGACTGGGATTTCTTGAAAGCAGGTCATTCAATAATGCCATGTGATTGCCAAACGATTTTCTGTCAAGTCGCTGCTTACCTTTTACTCAGTGAACACCCTCGGTCAAATTCGTGTAGATGTTCGTCGCGTGTGCAGGAAAATGTCTGTCCAGGACATACAAGCTGTTAAATCTTTAAAAAGTGACGACGAACCTTACGCCACGTTTCACGCGCCTTGGGCCGATGTATCGTTTTTCTTTGACCTAAGGGACGCTGGTCGAAAGCCCGACCTAAAGGATAGCGAGGCCGGGTCGAAGGTCCCTGTAGTCAGACTCCCGGTTCCACGCAATTGCAGCTGTCCGACTGCTTCAAAAGCTGCAGTGCAGCCAGTGAATGTAAAGCAGACGGTGTCCATCAAAAACCCACCTAAACGGAAGAGGACAAATGTGAAAACAAAGGCACTGGGTCTGGATGAAATCGATGAGAACATGGTGTTAGTGCCTACCGACAAGCCGTCTCGCAAGAAGAAGAAGCGTGCAAGGCTCAGGCTCCCGGATGAGATACAGGAGACTGGCATGGGTACCATGAAAGAGTATGAAGATTTCGATGAAGTCCAGGAGATTGACAAGGAGGAATGGGAACGGTCTCTCAGTATGAGAAACAACATGCCAAACTTGCGGTAAGCTGGAGCACCTGCAACATGATGGACTTATAAAGACTGACAGCTGTACAATGTATATAAGGCCAAGCCTTGACAACTGACACGGCGGGAACGTATAAGGAGGACAGAATTCGAGGTTTGAAACAATCCTCATAGCTGCTAAGTCGGGCATTCAATATGATCTTCGCAGGCTGAAATCAAGGCAAAAGATTAATAGGGCACTTAAGTCGAGCATAGTTTGACGTGGACCACAATTTGGGGGAGGGAAAGGTGAAGGGGTGAATAGACCCTTGCCGGACGGAGCACCGTCATCGTCGCTTACAGTAAGTGACCGCCCATGTCCCTTTGTTCACCACCCAATATAGCTTGATATATAATCCGGAAGATATATGCACAAAATCAATATGCTTCGAAGTATTCGCGAGTACCAAACGGACCCCGAGCGCTGATCCGTGTTAGCAAAAACTTCACCTTATGAACAAAGCCGTCAAGGACCTCGAAATAATCACCGTGTAGTCTGAACGCGCGTGAATAGCTGAGTTAGAGCGGAGTATATAGTTGTGGGCATTCGGACCCAAAATACAACAGGTAACCAGATCGGCCGTTGTTTTGTATTAGCCTGTAGATACACGTTGTCGATCATCTATAAGAAAGAACGATGGTGTCGAATAACAAAATTCTTGACTTGGTTGTACACTGACCCCGCCGCCTCGTCAGATCCAACTTACAACAGTCGAAAGCATCTATACTTACAGAATATGATAAATATCCGCAACCTCGGCAATACACATTTATTTCACAGCCTGATCGTCCTCACACATGTCAAAACCGTCAATCACCTCGGATTCCAAACAGGGCCGAACCTTTACATCACTTTTATGTGCTATGAACATGCTGCATCATTGATAGTAAAACACAACCACATGGCCCCATAAAAGACCATTTCTTTCTTGCTGTGCTACCTGAACCACTACTACCCATGCCATGTGGGTGATTAATATCAACCCAGATGATCCCTATGCCAAGCCCCCCCACCCTGGTATAGACTGATAGCCAAGACATGCAAGGTGTTATGGAAGGAACATAATGCTCAGGACAAGTCCAACACCAAGTCTGAGTGATCCTGAACTCCTCAGTCCCCAGAAGCTCATACATAAGTCCTTGAAGAAAACAACAGATGTTGTTCTTGACAAAGATCATGAAGCAGCCAGAAAAAAGCTGATGCCTTCTAATGCTGCCCCTCTTGTAGGTGATGCAATATTTTGGTGTAACTGATTATGCACATATGTTCAATCATTTAGCTGCTCAGCCCTCTACTAAGCCATCAAAATATGTTAAGCCTAATTCCCAAAGTAAGTTGAAGATAAGCTATATGTTAAGTTTATGAACATTACCCGGAACTTTGGAGATTGGAGACTTGAAAGTCAGACTTCAAAGTAATACGAGGGGGGTAGGGACTTGGCTTCAACTTATGGGTTGCACCACCTACTATTGTTCAGTCCCTAATTTCAGATATCGGAGTATCAGAGGTTGTCCAGAGGTTCGGACTCAGAGGTATCACTAATAGTATCTAACTATGGAGATAGTGATGTGAGAAGGACTGGAGGTTGGTAACAGGGAAATAAGTCAGTATTTGAACTAAAGAACAGACACAAGATTGGAGGACTATTAATACCTCATATCCTAATTGTATCCTAAGAACATATAACAAGAAGGACATAAGAGTCAAATAATAATTAGAGTCTGGAATTGGGTTGGAGGTTTGGATTGAGTAAGGTACAAGCATTCTATTTTGGGTTGTGAATGAGGATTATACTTTAAGAGGCAAACAACAAGAACTAAAACAGAATATAATAGTTACTTTGGAGTTTGGAGGTCCAAAGGTTTGGGGCCTTGGTGTTAGATCTCAGGGATCTAACACTATAGCAAATAGTCACTTGCTATCTCCTGTTTCAGACTGAGGACTCCCAGCCAAGAAATCCACTAAACTGACTCAACCCACTATCTCTTAAGCCCTAACTACTGTACTCCTGTTGGCACTGCTATACCCCACTCTTCAGAGTTGCATCCATTGGATAAGTCTAGAGACTTATCCAATAGTCCACTGAATCCACTCACCACAAGGTGTATAATAATTAATGAAACTGTATATATATATATATATCTGTGGCTTACCTTATAGTACCAGTACTTGGGTTGAACTAGATCTGGTGGTGGCAATCAATGCCCAAGGCTGCAAGCAGGTTGGAGGAGGTCAATTGTCAAACTTACCTATGCACCTTCTTCAGATTGATGTGTAATGTCAGATAATGGTACCAGCATGGGAGCAAGTGTTGGAGGCAAACAATCTAGGGTTGGAAGTTTGATTAGGGTCACTGGGAGAAGTACACAGCTCACCAAACATAGTAGAGCCCTTAAAAGGGGCAGCTGCCAGAAATGGGGTGGGGTCATATTGTTGAATCAAGACAAATCATAGCTACTTTCCAAGATGCAATTGAAGGTGTAGAGCCCCAAAGAGAAAGAACTGAAGGGTGAACTGCAGGTGCTTATGTTGATTTACAAATCATGATACATGATATGAACATTGCATAGGGTATTATACATCTAATCTTCAAAGACCTCACAGGGATCAGAATGACCAGGAAAAAAATTGGAACAACCTATTTGTGAGGGCAACCTAAGCAGACACTCTACACTCAAACAGTGTACTGGTGAAGGGGAAATCCTAAGAGAAAAACTCTGAGGATCCCTTTGCCCACTAGCTAACAACTATATACTTTAGGCATCATAACTCCACACTTCCAAAGCCTGAATCACATAAGCCACAGGGGTGCCAAAATACCAACAGGGCCAAGGAGGTATTCAGAAGCTGCTAGGAGAAAGACCTGCAAAGCTCTGGGGACAAGAGGCTTGTTGCTAAAGTGGTGTCTGGTGGGATTGACTTTGGCTAGGGTGTGTATGCTTTGCATGCACTTTGCAGGACTTTAGCAGGGTGTGGGAATGTTCACATGGAGTGGAACATAGGGTGCAAGGACTTCACAAAGACTTTGCAAGGAAAACAGAGGTTCCCCTCACAGTAGCTCCCTTACAGTACAATATTGTTGGTCCTAAGCCTGGGCATCATGATGATAGACCTTACAGCTTAAGGCACACAATGAATTTGTGTCTAAATGTTTAACTTCAGCTTTGGCTCCATTTTGGTTATATCTGTGTATACATCAGAGCACATGTTGGTTGAAGTCCATGGCTACACAGGTAGAGGACATAGACATGATATGCCAATCATGGTGTGTTGAGATTTCTATAATTTTGGCTAAGTCCTACCAGACAGATACACAATTTATTTGTGTGATATTAGAGTGTATATATTACCAATAATTATTAGCAAACTGATTTGAAAATATTAGGCACACCATTCAGTTGAGCTAATAATTATTGGTAACATAAGTATACACTATTAGAGGTATTAAGTTGGATATCACTGGGTGGTTATTCATATACTATTTATAAGATATTGCAGCTCCCCTTGAAATATTCACAGAGGACATTTCGGCCCAAAGTACGGTGGCGACCGCATTACATAGAAACCCAGAAATTTTCTCCAAAACCTCGGCGGCTGGGCTGTTAAACACGAGCCCACTTAAGATATGAGTGAGATTATTAACCAATTGGAGCCTGCAAGATCAACCTGGAGAGCACACAACTTAGGGACGCACTAGCCTACGATGTACAGGTCACACAACGAAAGTGCCTATATGGCACTGACAGGTCTACCGTTCGTGATGGATGGTACCCTTGTTCATGATCACATCATGCCGCGGCCTTGGCGTGACAAGAGTACATGTCGACCTTACTTCGATTTGTGCTGTACTGAATTCTTGTCGATGCAAGTCAAGAAGAGCATTCGCCAACCAATGACAGATGCACATTGGCATGTCAAATTTGGCATAGCCTACAAAAAGACTTTCTTTGGCGTCATATAATTCCATAGGCGATATCCGATGGCGCTTGCCCAACGATGCACAGCTGGGAAAGCTAGTTCGCCACTAGAAAATGCTTTCATGGGATTTTGGAATCCAAGCCCAAGTCGTATAGGGCCACATGAGGGACATAGTCGAACAGCGCGGCCCTTGTTATAGAGCTAACGGGAAATGGAGGTGGCCAACAGCTCGGAAGCAGGCAACCTCCGTTCAACTCCGCAAACTACGCATATGACGTGATGTCCGCAGGGGCATAATAACCTGCTTTGTACCTTCATCCCCGCACAATTCCCCACATACAACTACCACACTACAAGACAGTAATTCATCCTAAGGCATGCCTTCGACGTCTCATTGGAAAGATGGGATATTTCTCAAGGTTTGTTTCTTTATATCTTCATGTTACTTTTGGATCCGTCTCGCGCGTTGATCGTAATTATGTCGGCCTTTCTCCCATCCTTCTATCTTGCCATAGTCAATTTACTGGCTCCAAGTATCCTCTTTACCACGAGAATACTGATATGCTCATTGGTCTTTAGATCGTAAACGTAATTGTGTATTTTGTTTTCCTGGGATCCAATATCTACACCGTAGCTACCCCAGAGGGGATCTACCGGTCTGGAAAAGAGACGTACTTCACGCCAAAAGCTTATGCTTTTGGGATTTGGTGATTTTTTTTTATGTGACACAATGTTTTTGATTCTCACCGTCGATGCCCGGGGTGTGAAGGTCTCTTGTTCATCTACTTCTCCTCGGTGCCATCATCTACCAGTTCTTCGATGCAGGGAAAAGGGTTATCATCGATGGTATTGGCTGGCGTTTCCCCCTTCTTGCTGTGCTTAACTCCATTTACGTGAACCTTCGGGTGTGTAATTTCAATTTGCTCTGAAGGCGTTCTGTTGACAGAGACGGCAGGGCCAACAACACTACATTGTCGCGTTCATCTTTGCACTCCTTGTCAGCTCGACTGTGTCACACATCTATTACATCGTCAAAAAGCATCACGCAAGCGAGAATCTGAATGACGAACGTGCGTAATCACTTTCCATCAGATGACGCACCGCCGCTCACGTTTTTGTCCATCAGTGTGGGTTCACCTACCTTTCTCACTCTACCATGGTTGGACGACTGTCTTGGTTATCCTCACCGCTTTCGAGGCGTTTGGCGTCAACGCAGCAACCCATAAAGCTGGAATTTTCACAAAAGTGTTTGTTTTCTTGGGCCTGTGAGTTTTGTTAGTCAGCCTATGGTTCTCGATGCTTATACCACGTCAAGGCTCTTCCTTGAGGCTACCTCGGCTGCGTATGCTTTTTCCAGCCCCGAGGGTGATCTCGCAGCTAGCATCGCCATCGCATGGGGCCTGTTCGCAATCTTCGCTCGTAGGGCTTATTTTTCCTTCCCTGGTATCGTTGGCTCACAGCGCATTCCATATAGACCAGCATGAACCTTTCATTCGTTGGTCGGCGCTTGCCTTCTCCCTATTGTCGCTATTCTGGATCGTAAAGGCTCTATATGGCCAACTTAAGTCGTGGCGCAGCCCCTCGGGTAGTGTCCTGCATGATGAGGAGAGGGCCCCCCTCGTTCCCGGAAATTAAAAAAACCATGATGCGATCGAATATACGCACCCGTACTGCTAGTGTGCGTGCGAATGCCGCTACTGCTGGTGGTTGGCTATAGCTGCGGGGCGTATCAGATAAGGCGGAGGTTTTTCTTGAAATTTAGTGGTGGTGGACTTGAACCTCGCAAATTCAAAGTATTTGGATGTATATTTCCCTATTCCTCCTTCTTCCATCTCTTTTCTTATTCCCCTTCTTGCAATTATTTTGTACAAGATAAGCCTAAATGGCAAGCCATGGTGTACATACTGTAACCCTTCGTCGATATGAATGCCTTGTAGGCACCACATCATGTAACTGGTGACCAAGGGTCACCTGATTATGTAAAGTTGTATTTCGCTGTTGACAGTTGACAGTGGACTGGAGGACTTCCTGGGCACATGCTGTCGTATCTGCTGACCTGCTTCTCTGGTCTTATAGCTCTGCCTGAAGTCACGATCATTCCCTTAGCTCTAGCGGGCAAAACTATGTCCGGATGATGGCTAAGTATATGATTTTGAAATGCATCTATGCACCAGGATCCCTACCAAATCCATGGCCATGTGGCGTGGCACAGGGCGCGATTCGGCAATATCACTCTTCGGGCGTCAGGCTGCTATGTGTTCTATCAAGAAGTATATGTGATAGGTGTGCCAAACGAGCAAGAATCAGTCGGTATGTTACATAAAGCAGACGTACGTTGCACCTGACTCTCTCCTTTTGAAGGCTTCCTGAAGGGAAATGGCTGAGGAAGTATAATTGGGTGACCATGTGGAATGACTCGAAGAGATGCTAGAAACGCTATAAAAGCATCGTTCAGACGGTATTCAGACGTGACATCCCAGCAGCACCACGGACCATATTAATCGAATAACCAACTCATCACCGCGGGTTCTAGTTTAAAATGTTTCCTCTGTCTTCACTTCTTGTCCTAGCTGCCTCCGTTCTCGCTGTACGTGTCTCCTTTGACCCTGTCTACGACAACTCGAACCAGTCTCTCGACACTGTGGCATGCTCCGGCACATTCACGTCCATGCATTTGACTACGTTTGGCTCCTTACCCAATTTCCCCAACATTGGAGGGGCCTCGGCTGTGACAGGATTTGATTCGCCAGGATGTGGAACTTGTTGGGCGTTAACCTTCAACAACTTAACCATAAATGTGCGTAAACCAATTAAAACAACGCTCTTGTCAAGGCTGTTCTCTTACTAAATCTTTCTCTTAGATCCTCGCGATTGATGTTGCCACCGGGTTTAATATAGCCGAATCGACCATGAATCTGTTCACACATGGTCAGGCGACGCAAGTCGGGGTTATCGACGCTACTGCAACTCAAGTCAATGCGTCAGCATGTGGGTTATGATGTAGGATAGGCAAATCCAAAAGGTGTGTTCACCTCGCGCCTTTTCGCATATCGTTAAACACGCGTATGCTCAGGCGTGTGGCATGTGGCGAGCTGCCAAAGACGGTACTCAACTGGTGGACATTTTTTTTACGAAAATTTCTTTGCATGGTGACGGTATTCGAGGTTTTACAATGTATGAGCGTTTGTGAATTTTGCCTTCCATGACTGCTTCACAACGGTGCCATTTTCCAAGAGGACATGCTGCAGCACAATATATATTCTCTAATGGTGAACACTCAGTTGGCTTAAAGCCGATTAGCTAGTTGCCACGTCCACCTGCACACTGCGGCCTGCTTCCAGCACAGCGTCATTTGGAAATTCGATCAATTCAATGTAATAAGTACGGTCCGCCTTAGCAAGGCTGAAGATCGATCCCATTCACCTGGCGCCTCGCCACTCGCGATTTATTATGCGAACATGTGTTTGCTCCTGAAGCGATCCGTTTAAAGGTACTCAATTTTCAAGGGCCAGTATATCATCCACCAAATTCCTCCCCTCAACTACTCTAGCACCAATCACTGAATACCTCAGCCCGCACACCTCTTACTAGTTTATCCCCGCGCCTTTATAAATGCTCGAGCAGGACATATTTGGGGCCGGCATCGCATTCCCCATGAGGTCACATGGGCTTGGTATACACGAAGTTGATATCGCCAGAAACGAAGCCGAAAGCACTATAGAATGCAATATTCTCTGCAGCAGACGCACGGTGTGTCTGGCAGTAACGATCAAATTTTGTTCCAATTTTAATGATGGCATTTCAGTCATACAATGTCCATGTACTCACCCGCGAACCTGTATCAGCACTCTGTCAAATTTGGACAACATCTCCTATGCGAGGAACCAAACATAAAGTCCTAGCCAGTCAGCTGACCCCCCATAGGTCTAATTACACGTTCAAAACACATAGGAATGGCAGGAGATTAGAGACAGGGCAGGTGCCGAGATATTGTAAGTTACGAAACTGCATACAGTCGATGAAGATTTGTTTCTTGAATCTCATTTCTTGTTAGCCAAGGCTTTAGGCTCGACAATTATCAGAATTCTTCAAGACGGGAAGAATAAGCCCCTGGAGTTTATCTTTAACTTCATACATACCGAATACAGGGAAGATTCGGATGAGAGCGATGTTTTGGAATACAAGCCATCTCGCATCAAAGGGTATTCAAGTCGGTCAACAGGAGATGGCGGTACTAGGATTTCTTCTGCCGCGAGCGCTAAACGGGGTGAGAAACCTGGTCGCGAGAATTCTAGAGTGATCTCTCAGTTGAGGAACGAACCGAACCGAGCTGTTACTCTGGTTTGCCCTATCAGTACTTCAATTCTTAGTGACACTGCATCGACACTTTTTCCCCTACAATCGCAGGAGAATAACAGCACACTTGTTGCAAGTATTCCAAATGAAAATGAAAATGAGCATGTAGTCCAGGAAAGCCGACCCAAGCCCGGTGTGGGGGGGAAGGACGATACTCAAGTGCGTGTTACTTCATTCCTGTCTTCCGCGCAGAGCAATTCCAAAGTTGCTCTTTATTAGATACTGCAAGCACCAAGAGCTCTTGAGACTGTGCTTTTACGGGAAGATGAGGAGAACAGGACGGTTCAGGAAATCATTGAGTCCGAGCAAACTAAAGAACAAGTATTTGGTTTATAATTTGAATCCCATGTCCTGACTATTTTTTTGGCACAGCACATAACTGCGCAGATACGTTCTAGAAGAGCAGAGCAACAACTTCGAAGCATCCGGACCATCCTACGGCTGGTGCTCGGAGTTGTCGACTCAGAGGTCCAAGAGTTAGATACATGATCTCGAAGAAGGGATCAAGGGAGATAATAAGGGTGTATGAAGCGCATTATAGCAGCATAGTCGTGTAGATAGCCAAGGCAATATTCCAACTAAACATGGGTGCCTCAGAGCTAAAGTGACAGAACATTGTTGTCAGCGAACCAGGCCCGTACTAACTCGAACATCTAGGCAATATAGTACATCACTCCTAAGTGTGCTGTGTATTATCACATAGCGGAGTACAGCGGTATATACTGTTCTATATTTTTTGGATTACAGTGGCTCATAACAGTATCAGAATCTCCGTGCTACCGGCTCAGGGGCCTTAATCTCTGGACTGCGGAGGTCGTAGCTCATTGACGACGCTGTGGAAGCAAACGAGTTTCGTCCCATCGCCCCTCCTATCAGAGATCGGTCATCGTCATCGTCATGAGGCCTCCCCGCGCTCAAATGGATTCCTGCAGCCGATGGCATAGGCGGTACCTCCGATTCACGGGAATACTGGTACGCCGACAGACTGAACGTCGTGTACTGCGTGTCTCTCTGCTGAGGTACTTTGCTACCGAAAGTGCTACGATCGGCTGTGCGCTGTCCCAGGTCGACTTCGTCCCACGGTGGGGACGTGGCGTCCGGGTAATCGAAATTGCTGTCGTCCTGGCTATAGCGGGTGGTCATAGTCTTCATCGTGGCGTGTTTGCCGCCTTGTCCCCTGTTGGGGGGTACGGACAGGCCGGGAGGGACATGACTGAGGCTGAGGGGCCGGTTCGGGCGGGGGGAGCTGGCCGGACGAGTGAGGGACTTGCTGGTCCGAGGGGGGAGTGTCACCATATTGCGCTCGGCCGTGGACTGGTACATTTCGTTAAAGCCATGCGCGGAAGCGAAATCGTTGACGTTGTATGGCTGGACACCGTATTCTTTGACTTCGTCGGAGATTTTCTCGCGCGGATGGAACCACAATGGCACTACGCTTTGTGTTGGCATCAGGGAACGTGTGGAAACGAAAAGGATCAAGTCAAATATGCCAGCCAGGGAAAAGATGGCGTCGCTAAAGAACGAAATTTCAATACACGGGGGATGTTCAGGCGAGGGATAAGGACATACGAAAAAATAGTAGCCTGCACGGGGACCGTTCGTCCGGACCAGGAAATAAAGCGACAAATGGCAATGGGTAATATAATGATCGTGAATAGGATCTGATATGGCAGGGGAATAAATAGCATAAGCTTTGAGAGAGATCAATGGTGCGCACTGGGAAACTACAGAATCAAGGATAAGCATGTGAAGAGATCGAAAGGGGGACAAGCACACGTGCCCAATCATGCCCCTCGCAACAGCAGTCATCTGTACATCGGTGGAATCCCGACCGGTTTGATACATCCACGCACTCTCAGAGTTGATCTTGCAGAAGCGCACTTTTCCGCCGTCCACATATATATTTCCGCGAAGACGAAGGAAAGTTAACGTGTACAGGATAAACGATATACCGGCAGAACCAAACATCTAGCGTGTGTGCGTAAGGAAATCGAAAGGACAACTAGGCGAGGCTATACATACCCATAAGTATTCAAATACTATGCGTTCGGCGGGATACGGGTCCGATATCCAGCACCAGTACCCGGAGATGCCAACTGGGACCTGAATTTAGCAGTGTTATCGTGAAGGTGGGTAAATTTTACGCTTACAGTAGGGACCCGAGCTGGACTTCTGAAGTGCACTGGGTCCAAGGGTCACTATGAAGCCGATAAGGAGCCACACGCCAACAAGCGTGGTATACAAGACCCATTCTTTCGGCTTCCAGCGAAGGAACAAGACACAAAACGTGTGTACCGCCAACATCTGCGGGGAGGAACGTATTCAATACGTGCGCACCGCACTGAAGCTGACTGAGTTACCAATGTCCTGCAAATCCGTCAGCTTGGCAGTGATTTGTCAAATGGGTTGGAGTACTCACCAAAGTGAAATACTGAGGTTACCAGCGTTCTTTATTGCACCTGAAAGCGCAATTATGTAGCGGAATTATAAAGAACAGTTGACGAATTTCCTGCCTTGAGCGGAACAGAACATGTCGAGGGAAACACCACCAATCGTTATCCATTTAATACTCATGAGTGTAGCCACAGCTATGAACAATTAGCATGGGTGCTGCGGCTGTAAGATTCTCCACACCTTGCAAAATGTCGCCTACGAGTAGGCATGAAAAGTAGGCGGCGGCGTGTGTACGCACAAAAAAGTGCGCGCTAGCTCCAGATCGCCGTTTGTAAAAGGAAAGCTGAAGTAAAATCCTGGTAAACTAAGAGCCTTTGATATTATCTGGATATCGACTTACTCCCATGATAGTGAGTATTGCCACCACGCAAGCTAACGAGATAGCAGCGGTTCCCACCACAACCTACAGTCTGTTTAACATTCTGCGGCCAAGGAACAGTTTAGGATATTAGACTCACAGAGACCCCCATGCTAGCGAAAGAGTCGTAAGGCGTGGAAATGGCCACTTTGTCGACGAACTGGGACGTCCGGGCATATAACATGGCATTGTACACATTCGGCATTTCAGGACGCGTTGTAGAGAGGTCGAGTGCCTGAGGATGTGGCCAGCACAGCAAAGAAGGTGTATAGCGAAATCGACCAGTCTTGAAAAGAAATTAAAGAAAAGAAAGGGTAATGAACAATAAGAAGAAGCTGCCTGTCGAGGACCTGCGTCGACAGTGAAGGTATGAGTGCGGAGAAGTTGAAGGGGGTTAATGAAGGAGAGAAGTAGCCCCAAGGAGTGGGTGAGCCGGCATCGGGGAGACACGGCCAGGCACGGGTTCCCTTAGACGGTTGATGGCCAAATCCTTAGCTCGACCGAAAGGAATGATGACCTTGAAAGTATTTATAAGCCATAGTAGCTTTGCACGTCAATACATTATATTAAACATCACAAAACCAAGCTATGGTATAAACCTCAATTTTGCAGTGGCTCCCAAATTCCCACTTCTTTCCAAGAAATGGATGGTGACCGGAGTCAACAGCCTTGATCGAAATACCATCTGATGGTTGCCGTTCCCAGGGAACCTCTCAATTCATACTTTAACGAGTTTGCAACGACTAGTATATTTCCACCATTTAGTTTTCCTCCTGCGCACAATTGTCGCAACTCGTCACCCGTCGCCCATCACCCGTGTGTCATCACCGTCAGCCCGGCAATCCGAAACTCCAGTCGATACGCGAAGCTGTTGTCAAGGCGGTAGCACACTTTTCACCGACTGGCTCGGACACGAGCCACGGTGTGACACGGAAAATAATCGTAGAATGCGATACTTACCAGTATAAATATAAATTTGACAAAAGATTTTGCACATCCCATTTATAATCGAGGGAGACGAATGGAATGACCTGTGCTCTGATTCGTGAACTAACACTCGGCTGCGCCTGCATGTTTTATGTTTGGATTTGGACTGTTGCTGCGCATCAGACATGGTCACAACCCCAGCGCCTTGAACATCGTTACCTATTCGAGCCCCCAAGGTCGTCATAAACCTCCCAAATCGATAACCGCGTTCGCTGATGGGGCGTCCTGCACCTGGTTGTCTGTCATTTGCCTATGCTCGTACTTGTGAAAGAATTGACAGGGTGTCGAATCCTCATGTATCATCACATGGGGGATATAGCAAGAAAGGCAAACCGTGGCTATGTCAGTGCGCCACGAAGTTCAAGTCGAGGGGCAATGTAATCAAGTAGTCAGTATACTCCGGAGTCTCTGTCTTCACACTGCGCAAAAATTATTATTATTCACATATTAGTATTTGACATCACCACTGCATTGTCCACATCAGGAGGTCCACCGTCCACTGTCGCTTCGTAATAAAATCACTACACATCGGCATGGTGATACCGCTCTACCATCCTCTCCCATGCCGTAAACTTCTTCAACCGCTCCAAGAATCTGGAGCTGCCCCTGATTTCCGGCCTCTTTCCAATTAAACCCCCTTCAAGGTCTTCATCCTGCAACTCGTGGCAAGCATCGACCGGCTGCGCATGGGCGAGCACGTAGTGTGAAGGTACGTATTGTTGAGGCACATAGGCCCAATCTAATCCTGGGCATCCTTGCGGCTGAATTTCGTCCGGGCTTTCGGGACTTTTCCGTGTCACAAAATCCCAGACTCGCAGGAGCGCGTATTTCCACGTCAGCAGAACATTCTACATACGGCGTCAGCACCTAAGTGGAATAGAAATGTGGATATTCATACGGTCTGTGCGCCGACTACAAGAAAGGCTGCTAATGAATCTGATAAAAGTGCATTGTCACTTGGATATCAACCATGTCTATGAAAAGACGCGGCATACCCATAGATGCCAGTAGCTCATAAGCGCGTTTGAGAGCATCACTATGTATGGCCCCGTCCATAACCGTCAAGCTACAGAACAGCATGTTATAACCTATCTGCCTATTATTGATCAAAGCACCCACCAGATTGTGATGAGCTGTAACATGCTGAAGATTATGACACGCAGCGCGAACTGGATGGTAGTGTGCCAGATCGTGGGGTCGGAGTGCACTTTGCTGGGGTATGCATATATCATCCAGGCGACCCAAACTGTATTATGATGGAGTCAGGAAATGAAGGTAGATGTGTCACGCGCTGGTTATGAGGGACATACGCTCGAAGAAGACTTGAACAGCCGTTAGGACAATCATGAAGACGCTAGTACCTGTCATGCTTGTTCCAACAAAAGATAAGGTTTTACATAAGAATAAATTCGGAAAAAGGTAACTCGGGAGATACATACACGTTCTGAGAAAATTCACCAGGAGTTCGACAGAATACGTACTGAGCTGAGGGAACTTTTTCCGCTTCGTAAAGTGTGGTACTGAGGGCTGCCTGTCATTGTGGGAATCATGTGTACATTAACTGTGTGCATGACGAGGCGATGCGGTAGATGACAATACCACATAGGCCGCCACGGTCCAAAGTGCAAGAGTGACATACGGCGCGAATAATGCCTGAACAGCCGTCAGCATTGTTCATTAATGAGTAGATGTAAGACATACGATACATTTAACGAATGTTATCCTGCTCACGTGTCCCTTGTGGACGCAGAGGCTGCGCAGCTCAGACCATGCCTGCATGCAGGGTATGGGTGATACTGGTGAGTGGGGTTGTGAATGTCAAGCAGATGCGCTTACGTCGAAGGTGAGGGCGAGCTGGACCATCGCTAACCTGCGTACCACGTGAGTTGCTTAGAGATGGCGAAGCGATCTAGGTAAATATTCCGACCTACATGGGAGGAACTCCAACAACGAGGGTGGCTTGAGCTAGGCAGAGACCCGATGGTATTTCAGAATATAAATGTCCCGTGTAGAATCTATCATAGTCATCCCGTATAAGTATTATGAGACGTGAGACTGAGGTGATGCTACGCACAGTAAAGATGGCGGAACACACGCCAAGACGGTAACCAGCATAAAATTGAGAAGATAGACATTATTGCGTTGAGGCAGCCACGGCGCAGAAGCGTAAGTGACGAGGAGGAGGAGGAGAAAATATTGACCGGTGTTGGAAAGGACCAGCCATGGGACGATTAGATCGATGTCTTGAAGCATTAGTACAGATATAGGTATTGAAAAAGACGCGATGAATTATAAAAACGAGGCTGCAGCAGCGAGATCAATGAAAGGCCACTGGCAAGTTGACGCAGATGAGTTGTTAGTATTAGTATATACATGATGTGCTGTGCAGACAGCGTACCTATTGATGAAAAATCTGATCCGCCGTGATGACACCGTTCTAGTCAGGAAGTTCTGCAGTTTCTTGGACTTTGTTATATCATCATTGACCCGATCTGCCCCTTTCCGCACAGGACCCTAACGAGATCCCCGTGGTCCACCTGCATCCTCATCTTCTAGATCAGAGGTATTGGCAAGTGTACCAATGGTAACAGAATCCCAACCGTCTTGACACCCAAGCCCTCGGTTCGGCAGTCTGGTTGATTACAGTGCTAATGGCATATGAGTACACGTTAGCGATAGATATATGAAACGCGATGTAAGCATAATGTGTGAGAAGATGTTTCTGAGTAACAACAATCCATCAGTGCACGGCGCCTAATAGTGTCGATGGTCTCAGTAGAGCCTCTGACTGCTTCCACGAAATCCCGCTCGTACGTAACTGTTCCCACAATAGTTTGGTGTCTTTGAGTCTCACTTAACTCTTATCTCGTGAATGCGACATGATTCATAGTGTCGCACGGACACGCCTGGCCTCGAATGTAATCACAACTCACTCAAATCGCCGTCTCGTCTCGTCTCGTCCAGGGGTGTGATATCAGAATCCTAGATCAGATTTGCAACGTAGGAGTCAGTTGAATCGGGATCTGATATGCCCCGTAGATATCTCAATCACTGTGTATTGGTGGAATCTTGTCCCTCCGGCGAGTACCTGTAAGTTGACGCACAGATATTCATGTGTTGGACTAATACTCGCAGTGGGAGCCAATGCTGCTGTCGGCGCCGGTGGGGCCAGGAGTCTGGCATAGTGAGAGTATATACCTGAAACTCAGGGTCAAGCGTGTCACTGGATCCCCGGGTCCTGAGTGAGATTTGAAGCTTGACGCTAAGTCCAATCATCCAGGAAGGAATGACAGTCACAATATATCTCGAACCTCAGGCTTTCGTGGACGGTGCCATGACACTACTGGGAGTGTAAGACCTGT
The DNA here is from genome assembly GCA_003316465.1 of Ramaria cf. rubripermanens. Lineage (NCBI taxonomy): Eukaryota > Fungi > Basidiomycota > Agaricomycetes > Gomphales > Gomphaceae > Ramaria > Ramaria cf. rubripermanens. Next base: position 18,406 of record QFFB01022822.1, read on the forward strand.
TGAATGCAAGGCTTACGGGCGAGCATCCTGATACCCCACAGATTAGCGGAACGGAACGAAGGTCGGTAATAGCCATTATAGTGGCCTTCTTCTAGGCAGCCTGAGCTATGAGGGCTAACCTGGCAACGGACTCAAGAATAAGATCGGAAGGCGCAGTCAATTTTCAAATTTCACCAGAAAAACAAATGAGCCCTGGCATTCGGCCCAAGCGTCATAATCAGGCTATGGTCATTGTAGCTCATTTCAAGATCAGTCATGCTGGTGGCGCATCGGGTCCTGCACCCTGAGGCTGACACAGTTACGATTTCGACCATCCCTGCCTGTCCTGTGAATTCCGGCGTAACTTGATCACAGTAACGCGGTGGTGCCCAGAGTGCCAGTCCTGTAAAGCCAAGCCCCCATGCCCAGATCCACTCCCAACAGCCCAGGAATGGGATTCTTCAGAAAAAAATTACCTCTGAGTCAGGCAGGATGCCTTAACGAAATATACACACTGATTTCTAGGAATCCTAAGAGATCATACATCAGCGCGAGCAGCGGACGACGAGCGGGCATGCAGTATGCTTGAAAAACACGGCTCTCAAGAACGGAGTGCGAGAGGAGACATCCAAGGTACAGCGTGGTCGTGGGGGGGGGGGG
>QFFB01022837.1:0-11957 GCA_003316465.1 Ramaria cf. rubripermanens
TTCCAGATTTTTTCCACTATCCAAAACAAAATCCAGCACTATTTGCTCCACAGATAGTACTATCTTTCATCCCCTTAGTTACTAATTTTCCAGACCCCCGTCCCTATTATTAGCATTCCCAAAATCACCCATACACCTTCTCGTATAAATATCATAATATTCCTGTATGCTATTCTTTAGCCAGAATTATATCCTTCTTGTTACACTTAGAAAAGCTCAGGGCATTCAGACTTGCCTTTCAAAATTTCCTACTATCTTCTTCAACAACATTCTACAATATACAAACCAGCTACACTAGGTTACCTATCTACTCTCTCAATTCATCACCACACATTGAACCTCTCTTCTTTTATTTGACCGATGATCCATCTTGACACCGAAAGAACCCCTGAGCCGAATCTCTGGAATATCATCATATACCATCTCCGACCCCCGCACTACATCACTTTTGGTTAATCAATGTGTGTGCCATATTTGGCATCACACTCGCAGAGGAATCAAAAAATTCTTGAGCTATTTTTCTTTTATCAAAAAAAATATATAAAAAAATACATAGATATTAAAAGCCAGTAAGGAAAAACCAGGGCCTTGGGCCAAGAATGGGGGGCTGAAAGGATCAGGTGAAGGGTCAAGTACAGGGCCTGGAACGTTCGCCAGTGAAGAGGTTTGGGATTCAGGGGTTGGAGGTTTGGGGGTGGAGAAGAGTGGAAAAGATACAGAAAAAGAGGTGGAAAAAGAAAAACAGGGAACAGGGAAAGGAACAGAGAATGGTGTGGAGGATGGAATGGAGACTGAGAAGCAGGATCTGAAGGGAAAAGGGAAAGAAAAGGAGACCAAGAAGTAGGATCCGAAGGGAAAAGGGGAAGAAAAGGAGACTGAGAGAAACAAGATGGAGGAGACTAAGGTAGGTGAAGACAAGGAGGTTGGGGAAACTGTGGAGGTGGACGGGGATAAGGAGGGGCAAGAAGATGAGACAATGAAGTAGGAGGGAGGTATTTTCTTGAATGTATCTAGTACAGAATTACAGAACTTATATGACAAAATGAAAATCAGTGTGACTAAGACATGAATGGGTGAGAATTCGGGTTTTTGGAATTTTGGGTTTTTGGGGTAGGGAGCAGAGACATGGAGAACCTATTTATGAAAGTGACCATAATAGTAACATAAGAAAGAAAATGGATCAGGTCAAGGGGACCAAGGTCTGGGTTTGGCAGGGTACGCTCGATGGAAGTTGGTAACAATCTTGGCCGTGTGACCTAACTCAGTTGTGAGGATCCAAGAAGTCTCTTCATTGGTGCCTTCATAACCAGCCCAATGGATCAGGTATAAGAGGTTACAGGGTTTTCGACAGTGGTCAATCTTAGAATCCAATATCTCAGAAACTTGTACTCAGGCTTGCCATCAATTTCGACTGATGGAGGTGGCAGCTGAATACACTCTAGGATGGAGTTCAGGGTTGTGGGTTCAAGCATATAGACATGGAAGACCAGGTGGACTGCACACATGCTGTCTGGAAGCCGAAGAGTGTAAGAGTGTGAACCAGCTTGAGCAATGATCTCAAAGGGGCCAAGGTACTTCTCAGCAAGCTTCTTTGAAGGCTGAGTGGTTCAGAAGAATCGCACTTTGACAAATGCAGAGGATCCTATGGCAAACTCAGGGACTGGAGCACATTGAGCATTGGCCAAGACCTGGGACCGAGACTGAGCAAGTTTAATCTCCTCTTTCAAGGGAGCATGAAGCAGATCAAGGTCAACAGCAAAATCTCAAGCTTGGGAGGATGCAAGGTCCCGTTTGTGGTGAACCGTGAGGTTCAGGTGATAGCCCTTGTTGGCATAGAGTGGTGAGATACCCATAGTAGCGCTAGGGGCATTGTTGTAAGCAAACTCTGCAAGTGGTAGCAAATCAGACCAATTGTCCTGCTGATAATTGAAATACACTCAGATGTACTGTCCAACATTTGGTTAACACATTGGTTTGACCATTGCCTTTGGGGTGATGACCTGAGGTGAAATGCAATGTCATGTCAAGAGCTTTACTGAGGGACTGAAAGAAGTGTGATACGAATTTGGATCCACGATTGGAGGTGACATGCGATGGTACTCCATGCATAGAGAAGACATGTAGCACCAATAGCTTTGCGAGGTTGCAATGTCATAGGTTGGAATGAAGATGCTGTGCTTGGTGAGTGTTGCATCCCTGAGATTTAACACTGAGGCCATGAACCTTCAGACCTCCAAACTCCGAAGTAACTATTATATTCCATTCTAGTTCTTGTTGTATGCTTCTTAAAGTATGATCCTCATTCATGACCCAAAATAGAATACTTGTACCTTGCTCAATCCAAACCTCCAATCTGATTCTGAACTCCACTTGTTATACTACTCTTATATCTTTCTTGTTATACATTCTTAGGATACAATTAGGATATGAGGTATTAATAGTCCTCCAATCTTGTATTCATTCTTTAGTTCAAATATCAACTTATTTCCCCATTACTAACCTCCAATCTTTTCACATCACTATCTCTGTACTTAGATACTATTAGTGATAGCTCTGATTCTGAACCTCCAGGCAATCTCTGATACTCCAATCTCTGAAATTAGGGACCGAATGATAGTAGGTGGGGTAACCCATAAGTTGAATCCAAGTCCCTACCCCCCTTGCATACCTTCGAAATCTGACCTCTGAAGTTCTGGGTAATGTCCATGAACTTAACAAGTATCCCCTATGATCATGTATCCCCCATGATCATATATCCCCCATGGCCATGTATCCCCTGTGTCCACATATCCCCCATGTCCAAGTATCCTCCATGTTCACATATACCCCATGTCCAAGTATCCTCCATGTTCACATATCTCCCATGTCCATGTATCCCCCATGTCTATATATCCCCTATGTTATGGGTGTGTAAAACTGTAAGATGGAGAGAACGGAAAATGGATTGGAAGGGACTTTGGCTTCAGCTTCTGTGCTGTGCCTCTCAAACAATCACAGGGTCCCAAGGCTTTGGAACAGAGGGATCAAGTAATGTAGCACAGTTCTGGGGTACATGCGGAAGTGCGCAAGTAATAGTGGAAGTGTACTAAGAACACTATGGACAAGGTTAACATGGAAATGTAGTTGATATTTGAACTGAGGTTACTTAGTATGAATACAGGAGTTTATATACTAGGGGGTACATGTAAGGAGGTAACAGTAATGAGTTCCAAGTTGGAGTGGAAGGGGCATTCAATACAGATCACGAGTGGAGTCGGGGATCATAGTGCAGGGGGGGATGTAAGCATGATATCTAAAATAGGTACCCCTCATTTGTCGGTATGGGGACAAAGACATTCCACAAGGAACAAGGTACCCTTGCTGGCAGAGAGGCCATGAGGATCAGAGAGCTGAGTAAAGGTAGGGTAGTAATGGAAGTGATAGTGCAGAAGGTGGAACGGGAGTGTGGAATGTACGGATGTAACACTTGGCCTGTATGCATGAGCCATAGATGCGCTATGACATCATGACCATGAGCAAGGCAGATAATGCATGTGATTACCCCACACACACATTGTTGATACTCAATCGGCTTGGTTGCACAGCAAGCAAGTGCCAGAACTGCCAAGGTAATAAAAATAGAACAGAGAGAAATATTATGACAATAGAAGGTCATATAGAGGTAACAAAAATTACAGAGTTTGAATCAGGTAATGTATCGAACATTCCTGACATATTGGATTGCATATAGAATAAGAGATAGAAGGAATTGCTTTTACATTATTATGTCAAGAGAACAGAGATTTTTTTTGGTTATCTTGTTTTACTTGTCATCTAACACTATGTTTCCAGCCTCATATTCACTCTGTCTTTTTCCCTAATGACTAATTATTTTTCCTAATTTTTTCTTTACCATCCAAACAAAATCTGGCACTCTCTGCTCCACAAATAGTAGTATTTTTCTATCCCCTTAGTTACTCATATGCCAAGGCTCCATCACTATTGTTAGCATTCCATAAATCACTCCTGAACTTTTTCATATAAGTACCATGATGTTTTGCATGATCCTCCTCAGTCAGAATTATATCTGCTATAAACTGTAATGTCAAAGACTATTTTCGATTATCCTTTCTTTAACTTCCATGGAATATCTGATTACAACTTCATCTTCATTCTATTCAATTTTTCCACTTTATTCATTGTTTCTCATCTGGACTTCTATCATGGACATCACTCCCTTCATCTTGGACATACTCTTTTCCTTTCTTTATCCATCTATCTGAGGTGCTTTCATGCATAACACTGAGCTGACAAAGTCAATGCCAGACACAAGTCGAGGTGCACAATGGTGTGTACTTTCCATTTGAGGCACATATATGCATAGTAAATCGAGTTGAGGCACTCCTTGAGTGTAGCTTTTCATTTTCTCATCACTTACACTGATCAGATCTTTATTCTACCTCTGAGTCCATGTGTACAGTGGACTTAGACCTTTTCTTTACCTTAGAGAGCCAGGGGCTTGAGTATCACATGTTTTATTGTTTTTCTCCTATAACTCCTATTCTACCTCCTAGTATATTAGTATGAAGCATACAGTTTAACAATACGATGAACTTCACCTTCTTGCACCCATTTTCATTTCAAGTTTAACTAAAAAAACCTTCAAACTTCTATCTTACTGCGAGTTCCCAGCTTTGAGTCATAAGCTTGGGTTATTTTATCAAGTCTTCTTACCTTTTGGCCCTTTTCCCTATCACTATAATGCATCCAACATTTCGACCTCACATTGCTTTTCAGATTAAAAGAATAACAATATCTCTCCTCATACATATAAAAAGAATCAGGGCATTCAGACTTGCCTTTAAAAATTCTTTGTTATGGTTTTTAACAATCACTATGACTCACAAGCTAGTTATATTAGATTACTTGCTTATTTCTCTAACTCATCATCATACCTCAAAACTCTCCTAACTCAACCAACACTACATCTTGGCACTGAAATCCCTGAGCCAAACTATTGGTATATCATCAATATCACTGCCAATCCCCACATTACATCATCTTTGATCAATCAAATGCACATGTCATACCTAGTGCCACATTCACAACAAAAAGAAATAAAAACTATCAAGCCCATATATCCAAGGAACATGAATGGCTACGTATCATCTTCTTGGAAAAGTATGGAATCTCCAATAGCATATGATTTCAGAGTATAGGAATGTGACTTCTTCGTCAATAGCCATGCTGCTTTGGGTGACTGGGGGTGAAGCATAAGATGTAGCTCAGTGTGTCTTCAAATATATTCCAAATCAAGTGACCATTGTGATAGTGAGGGTGATATTGGAGACTCAAAGGTCTGAAGGGGAATAGAGTCTGAAGCTGCATTGTTAATGGCTGGCATGGGGATAATAATGAACTGATAATTGATGGGGTATGGCTACATCATCTGGCTGGGCTGAATTGAGATGATGGAATAAGCTGAGATGAAATAGACATGTGTGAAGCTTGGAGTTTTTAAAGACTCCTTCGGAGTTTGAAGCTTTTGGATACGTGTTGTTCAATTTTCCTTCAACAAGCAGCGAATATGCTACAAAGATAAGTTGGATAATGTGAGCTCTGCATCAAGATATTTGTAAATAAAACCACTCATCACGGGCTTCCCATCAAAGAGACAGAGCACAATTGGCAAGCGTAATGGTATAGAGATGAAACTGGGGTGAGATGAAAATGAGATGTTGATAAAATTGGATGTAGCACCAGAGTCAATAAGTGTTGGTACAGGGTCAGGATGACTAGAGATATGCACATGGAGGATGAAAGATGATTGGGAGTGTGAGGTGAGAGTAGTGAAGAGATTCAGTTCCGATTCAGGACATAAGAGAGATGGAGTATAGAGAAATGCTGAGCGACCCATTGTGTACATGGTTGGGGAGTTGTGAACTAATTTTCCAAAGAGGAGCTGTGAGAATTTTCATCAGTGTCCTCCAGTGTTACTGTCTGTAGCCCGCGTTCCAGGGTGAAGGGTGTATGGGGTTGGTCAGTGAAGTGTACTGGGAAGGCTTCAAGAGGAGGCCCGGGCACTGGTGACTGAGCAACATAGGGTTTGCAAAGGACATAACCTGCAAAGTTAGTAGTGTCAGCCGTTGGACCAGTGAAAGGTGGGTAAGCATAGTAATGCTGTGTACCATAAAAAGGGTCGGTGTAATGACCTGGATTCACTACAGGTGCCTGTTACTCAGGATAGTCTCTAGCAGGTGGTAATGGATATTGTTCTCATAGGAATAAATCATGAGTACTGTGATGACTCAGCAAAGAATGATGAGAGTGATTAGCATGGGGTATCACCAATGGTAACCATTCCTGGACTGGAGTTTGATGATGTTGGTCCAGTTTGAGATGCGGTGGTGCATGGCGAGTTAAAGGTTGAGATGGGAGGGTCACTGAAATAAAGTGATGAGTTAATGTCATAGGGGTTGCTGCTGGGCCAAGAGACTGTGTCATAAGCACAACAAGTTGTTGCCCTTTTGTTGAAGACATGATAAAGCTAGTAGACAACTATGCTTTGACTATAGGTGTTAGTTCAATTATACTGTCAAGATTGGATTTTAGGGTAAAGATATAATGTCAGTGGAATTCCAACATGGGCCTACGGTTTTAGCAAACAACCCAAGAGGAGTATGCAATGACTAGTGCACATCCTCAAGGAAAGGTCACCCTGTAAGGGCAACCCTCATGCACTGCAGAGATCACACTATCACACAGGCTGACAGAGGGGAAAACCAAAGTATATATAAATCAAGTAGACATACAATGGAAGGGGGTCTCACCTGACAGAGGGGAAAACCAAAGAGAACAGTCTAAGGTCCCATACTGCCAGTGAGCCTGTATTATACTATGCCTAACTACAGTCAGGGTTGTTGCTCGGTATTGCGACCCTGCATGCCGCAGATCTCCACTTGACCCTGAATATCATACATGAGTCATTTCACCTCCGGAGCTGCTCCAAAGGCCAAGGTGGGGCAGAGTTCGGAACTCTAGAACTTTGGAGGTGCAGGAGTGCAGAGCTTTGGAGTTGTATCTCCATAACTTTGGAGGTGGGAAATGGGGTGTCCCCTGACAACCTTGTTTTAGAACCCTTGAAGACTTTGGCGTTATTGCTAATGCCTCAATCAATCAGAACATGTCATTTACGAGGCTTCAAGAATATTAAACAATGCTGCAGCACAACTCCAGAAATAATTTAATATTTGTACCTTGGTTGCAATCCATGTAATAACTGTAATTATGAGTCTGGCAAAGGGGATATATAGTGCCTGGCTAGTGGTGTGATTGTCAACCGTCTATTGGCTCTCTGGAAGGGTTGATGTGTCGGGGCAATGATCCAGGGAGCTGGCTCTATAGATTGGTGTGTCATCAATAGTCAAGCAGTCTGTTAGATCACCGTCCACCTTGGATCTCGGCATACCTTGGGACTTAAGACCACGTACCTCAGGCCTCCACTCCAGCCTCAGTGTATTTCGGTCACACTCGGTCACACTCTTTTGTTATATCCTAGTATTACTATGTCTCTTTATTCTTAGTACACTCTACCCTGCCTGTATCATGTGACCTTTGGTCACCCTCTCCCCAATCCCTACATCGCACTTCATATATAAGATCACTCTCCACATGTATGCTACTCAGTTCTGATATCAACAAAATATTACCCCTAAGCCTACACTCTACTCCATGAAATGGCCCTTGGGCCCTCAGTCTGAAATACAGGGACAGACAGCCACATGGGTGCAACACTAATAAGTTGAAGCCAAGTCCCTCCGACCCAGCCTCGCTCAGCCTTTGGCTGACTATCTTGGTACCACCTGTTAGTATGCACCTTAACACAGTCATGGTGATAGCAAGTGACAAGGGGATATGTGAAGAGTGATAGTAGCGAGGAGGATTTTTGATATACAAGGGAGATTGTGTGTGTAACTTTAGATATGTAGTACGAGGCTTGGAGCTTGTCTTGTGCATTGACTCAAGCACAGAAAATGACCAGCAAAAGTGATCATCATATAGGTTGTACCAGATGATGTTTTTTATACAAGTGTAAACTAGTGAGACCATGGTGAATTGGAAATTGATAAGGAGAGAAGTGGAGTGGGGATGTAGCTACAGGTATTGGTGTGAGACACATACATGCCCTGTGTGATCATGTTTGATGGGCCTCACAGATCTGCAGGATACTACCTACACACACAGCACATACATGACTCAGTGCTACTTGTTGGATGTTTTAAGGGGGTCAGCATCATGGGGTTAAGAGCAATAGAGAAAGAATAGAAAGAACATGGCATTGCATCTCCTAGTATGCACACACCCCTCAAACTGCTCATTGACCCCTGGCCTGAGGTCCTCGGACATCAACTCATGCTCCCTCGATGGTGGGGCTTGACTCAGGTATAGGCTGGCATTCCCCATGTCATATGTAGCTATTTTAGTATCTGAAATGCACCCTGTAACTATTGTGGTGTGTTTGTGCAAGGGGGAACAAGAATAGATAACCAATCACCTGCTCTGGTCTGTAAGCTTTACACAGCTTTGCACAGCCATTGCAAAGCCCTGCACAGCCCTGTGAGGTTTTAGTGGTTTGTTTGGAAAGGTTGTGCATTGTTTGGCCTTTATCTGTCCAATGAGCTTTGCAGTATTCAAACCCTGGTTTCCTAGCTTTGTATATCTTTCTGCAGCTTTGTACTGTCCTGCACAGTCTAGCACACACAGCCCTGGTTGCTAGGGCACAGAATACAGGGTGTGCTGGGTTTGAAGTATTTATGGATGCACTGCCTTGTGTAAGCTGTGGAGGCAGAGTTCAAACTCAGTGGCTGAGTCTTGAGTTAGCCAAGGTGTTGGAGTTGTGAGTGCTTGAGTGCCTACAACTCTGAACTCATGGGTCATGGTCTGTTCCGATCAGAGTTTGAATTGACCAGACCAAAATAGAGTTGTAGGTCAGTGTGGGTCCACACTCAGTATGACAGATTTGAGTGGTTTTGAGCCAGGGAAGGCATGTAAAATGGTGAAAAAATAAGGAAAACCTCAAGGAATATTGTAATTCTGTTTCCCAATTAAAAGCTGCATGTATTGGCTAATGTAGGATGAGTAAAAAAGGGTTTTACAGTATTTTTAATCCTTTTTTTCGAGATTTTCCAAGCAAAGGTGGTTCCTACACACACCTCCAGTTCATTGTGAAATGGGAAGGGTATGGGTACAAGGACAATTTATGGGTTCTGGAGCAAGATGTCACCGCCCCAGTATTAAGACTGAGGCCTACATATGGGACCTTGGACCAAGCCAGACCGAGCTTGGACCAAGGTTAATAATTGGGAGGGCTTGGCTTCAGCTTATGTGCTGTGCCATCCACTATAGTACATGCCCTTAATTTCAGAGCATGGTTTAGACAAGAGGAGAGTAAGGGAATAAGAGGAGTTGGACTAGAAGCTAGCTAATAGTTTAAGGGGATATATAAGTTGATTTCTGACTGAAGAGCAAGGTACATACAGAGCGAGACTTATATATGGATAACAGAGAAATGTCATGACTGCTGTTTTCCACATCACCAGTCCAGCAAATTACATCAATCTCCCCAGTGTCCTTCCATCAAGTTGATGTTGGCAAGGCCTCCACAGTCAATCTCACTCCTATTCACTGGTCACCAAACATGATCTTTGCCATTGTGCCACAATACTTCACCCTTGTTTTGCATCATTCACATCCCCCTTGCAGTATGCAGGGTCACCAAGTGCGAGCAGAAGTCCGGTCTAGTCAATGGGTTTCACTCACAGATCTCATCCGTTGCCGTGCCCTATGCAGGTGGTTTGACCCTTACTCTGTGTCCTAACACATGCTACCAATCCACAGTGTTCTAGCCCCTTCTCTATCTGTCCCCCCCTGCATTGGCTTTTACTATAAGTACTTCTATTCTGCCTGTATAATTCTCTAGTTCAATTACCATATGTCTACCTTGTTATTTGACTTGTCACTAGTAGAAAAAACCCTAGTACAATGATCCACTGCCTCATTGGTCGTTGTGTCTGTTGGTGAGTATGAACCTTTGATCTTATTCACTACGCCCCTTTAAGGGTGTCTCCAAGACCACTATTCACAGCACTTTGCAGGAGTGTTCGGATCAGTGAAAGGAACACCTGAACTGGGGTGACCTTTCCTTGAGGACATGCACAATTCATTGCGTACTACTCATGGGTTATTCACTACAACTGTAGGCCCATGTTGGGATTACACTGACACTATACCTTTACTCTAAAATCTGATCTTGATAAGAACAGGGTCAGACATAATTAACTAGGGGGATTGGACAGGAGTTTGGAGAATGATAAGAGATGGGGTCAGGCTCAGGGTCAGACTACCTTGGGAAGGGCTCAGATAAGGTCAAGCTCAGGGTAGGGGTGTAAGGGGAACCTCTGTGAAGCTTGCGAAATCCTTGCCAACTCCTTACGAAGCCTTCACACCTTACATTCCACTCCATGCAAACATTCCCATGCTCTTGCAAAGTCCTGTGAAGTGTGTGTGAAGTATTTGCAGCCCGGTCAAAGTGGATGTGAGGGAGACTCTTGTGAAGTCCTGCAGGTGCCTGCAAAGTCTTGCAAAGTCATGCAAAGTCTTGCAAAGTCATGCAAAGTCTTACAAAGTCATGCAAAGTCCTTGTGAAGTGCATGCACCCTATGTTCCACTCCATGCAAACATTCCCACACTCTCACGAAGTCCTGCGAAGTGTGTGTGAAGTATACACAGTCCCTTCCGACGTCTACCCCACCCAGTGTCACTGCAGCATTGGGCCTCTTGTTCCAGGGCTATGCCAATCAGTCCCTTGGGGGCTTCCGAACACCTCCTTGGCCCTGTCTGTAGTCCAGAACCCCTGTTGCTTATGTGATTCAGGCTTTGGAGGTACAGGGTTGTGATGCTCGAGGTATATAGCTGTTAGCTAGTGGATGAAGGCAATCCTTAGAGTTTTCTCTTAGGATTCCCCCTTCACCAGGTATGCCCTTGAATTGTATGTAGTTGTATATGACTTAGGATTCCCCCTTTTCCAGTGTGCTGCTTGAGTGTAGAGCATCTGCCTAGGTTGCCCTCACAAGGGGGCTCATGATGGGGTTAGTTACTGGATATGGTTATCAGAAATCCATGAGGTACCAGATCATAACAGTATTCCCCCTTTAAGGCCAAGACCCTCAAGGCCATAATAGAGTAGTTGAGTTAGCCTCTTATGGCTATTCAATGTCAGCTCCAAGGTTAGAGTTAGCCTTTTAGGAGTCAGGATGGTTTGGACCAAAGTTTTTTTAAGTTCACCTTTGCTGAGTCAGCTCACAACCAAGGTTAGTTAAAAGCTCGGAGAATGGGCTGGTGGACCCATCATAGTAGCCACAGAATCCCACTCCCCAAAATAGAACATGTCCAGTGCCTGCATCTCCCCTTCTAAACTCCACACCACTTACCATGAGCCCACCGCCATTGAAGACAACAAGGACGAGACACCAGCAACATTGCCAACTCAGGATGCGCCACCTTCAGCCAAGGTTCTACCCAAGGTCAAAGTGCAGATAAATGTTTGGGATACCTTGGCTATTGATATGCACAAGCCTTGGTTCGAGGGCCAGATCAGACAAAATGTAAGCTTGCTTCTCTCCTAGAGTTCGCTAACCTCACTAATGGGAGTTCACAGTATACCTGGCTGCAGATAGTTTACCATCCACATGCCAGGGCCAGGTTTATCGCATTCTGGAGCGCTAGCCAGGCGGAGGGAGGACATGCATGCCAACTGGGGTGTTAGGCACATTGCAGAGCAAGTTTGCACTACCTGCAAGAAGCAGGGCAACTCATGCCTCCAGTTCATTGTCTCTAATCACGGAGACATCAACCTAGGGGCCTGCATCTGGTGCAAGACACAGTCCATAGTGTGTTTGATCATGCAGTGCCATCATTGA
>QFFB01022838.1:0-13781 GCA_003316465.1 Ramaria cf. rubripermanens
AAGATGTCAGCCAAAAAACCATTTCAATGATATGACTGAATTAAAAATTATGTATCTCCTGGAAGTATGAATATATGAATCTTATTTATGGCATAAATTTAAGCCAAGATAGATTACTATCGTCAGTAATATTTACACAATTTTAACTATTTTATTTCCCAGGTTATAATACTATTATATTGAGATCAGAAAACATTGAAACAGTTTTTTGAGCCACTGTACATGCATTTACATCCCTATGTTCAAGGAACTTCAAAGATCTGTTTTTCCTATTGTTTCAAATGACATGATTCATTGATTATGATTACCATTCTATATTGTCAAGGGCTTTGTATCTCCTGACTGAAGTTTCCTAACATTTCATCCACCTGACCACTATCCTCATCATGATCACTACCTGTCAGACTGCATGTCATTTCCCCTTTGTCTACATGCATCAATTACTCCATTAACCCCAGATGTTTTATCACATATTATCTGCAATGACATAGTATAAATATTGTAGTACTATCTGTACATTACACTAGTTAGAATCTAGTCTACACTCACTCTGAGTCAGAATTTAGTCTACACTCAAATTGCACACAGTCTATGGTGACTCAAAATATTGCTATAGATTCATATTCACTGCTTTACACAGCTTTGAAGCCCACTTTAGTAGTACAACTATTGCAACTTAGTTATCTGCTTATAGATCAACTTCTCTAAGCCATCACTGGGTAATCCCTTACTCCAATCTTTGTCAATATCCAAGAGCCAAGTTTCTGGTTGCCATCACCTCCACCAGGAATCTGTGATTACATCATCAGGTACCTCAACAAACCTCAGCATGGGTGATTGATTATTTCAACAGTGATTTAACAATATTCCAATTGGTCAGTCACTATCACCACTCACAGGCTTATCTTTGGGCACATTAATCACCACACCAGGAGCATTAATTAGTTATCAATCGCACTTTGTTCCCACATGCAATAACCATTGAGCAATCACTTTATTCTTTTGAACACATGAAATAGCATGCTTAATAAATCTTTACCAACAATAACTAGGGTGAATTTACACCCTAGTAGTTTGTCCTCCCACTTCATGAGGGCCTTGAGCACAGTGATTGTTTTGTGCTTGTATTCTGTAATGTTGTTGTGCATTACTAAACTTCTTGGATAGAAACCTGGCTGGAATGATGCAGCACTCTAACACTTTACTTACAAAGGCCTTGTGAAATGAATCAAGGACAATTTACTTCACTTTCCGAGATTCAGGAGCTTGGCCAAACTATGAGGCTTTGCTCTCAAGTGTGATTGCCATTACTGAGAATGGAAGGAATACAATTTGATTGCTGCCCACAGTAGTCAAACCACTAACTGAACTTCCAACCAGTTGAACAACAACTCCAACCAGTCCAGCAGTCTAGCAGTTCTAGCAACCCTAAGAACTGCAATAAGGCTAACTCAGGTAAATGTTTGACTAATAACAGTAATAATACAGAAAATGTGCAAACCATACCCAACATTACCAACAAGCTTGGCAAGGATGGCAAACTCCTCCCAGATGAACAACAATGATTGATCAACCAAGGACTTTGTTTGCTTTGTGGAATCAAAGGACATCTGGTCAAGGACTGCCTGAAAGTAAACACGAAACCTAATGATGGCAACAGTTCGTTGAAGGAAAATTGAATGACACGTATCTAAAAGCTTCAAACTCTGAGGAGTCTTTAAAACTCTAAGCTCCGCATGCGTCTATTTCATCTCAGTACATGGGCAATGTCGTTCACAATGAAGGAAGGGAAGAATATGAGGCAGAATTCCAGGCTCCATACCCAACCAACCCTCCCATGTCAATCCAACTCAACCTTCATCATAGAGCTACTCGAGACCATATACAACTGTCTCCCTCTCACATTCTATCATGGGAGTGGATCAAGGAGAAGCTCAGGAGTTACTTCTGTTGTTGATTCATCACCTTCACTCTTGTGACTCAATTGAGCCGACTAATGCCATGACTCATATCAGAGAAAGTGGACCATTTGCATGACTATGATTGGTGGATATTTATAGTGTTCTTGATATGACTCACTTCATTTTAGAATGACTCACCTCATTTCTATTTTAGTTAGTCTTTTCTCATCACAACTCATACTTGTTCTATTTTTGAATCTTTATTACTCATTCACCATACTTTACCCCTATCTGACACATTCTTGCTTACTTTTGCTATTGTAATTTCTCCCTTGTTTCCCCTTTTGTGTTTTGTGTTCTCATCATTACTCATTCTGACTCAGACCTGCTTACTCATCATATGACTCAACCCATTGCGGTGCATGACATCATTCTAGCTTGGGGATGTGTATATAAAGGGCTCGGTCTCTCAGTACAATAACAAGTCAAGTTTAGTTCTCAAGTCAAGTTTCTCTTAAGTCTTATACTCAAGTCCAAGTCAAGTCCCAAGTTTAGGGCACCAAGTCGAAGCTTTGTCACAGGACATAGCCGCGCATATGTCACAAGTCACACATCACAAGTTCTACATCATATGCCACACAAAGCCAGGTTATCATCACAAGAAGTTACCTGCATTATATCCCAGAAGAACCGGTTGTACAACTCGTTCTCAGTACCAGTCAACCCACAGCTGTAGTCTCTTTGCCCATGAACAACTGCATTATAGACTGTCCAGGTAGAAGGACCATTGTGTGTAGGCTAATAGGTATTATTCCTATTAGTGCATCTTTATCATCTGGAACTAAGGGCACGTCTAACAAGACTTTGGAGGCAAAGACTGACTCACCTTTAACCTTGGAGCTGAAAAAATAATCAGCAACCCCAGAACCACACAACCCAAGGATTGCAGTAATCTTGGCCATGTGTTTAGACTCAGTGCTGTTTCTGATTCCTTATCCAAAGACTCTCTTTATGTATACTGAACTTCACCTCTAATCCCCATGGTCTCTTTTGTAGACTTAGTAGACTGTGATTCCTCTGTTTGTTTTATTGAATACCAGTTTGTAGAAAAATATGCCTTAGCTACTTATCCTATTACCCCACTTCCATTAAAGCTGTTCAATAGTAGCACTAACACTATTATCTGAGCTTTAGATATCATTATCTATTTTCTGACTAGCAAAGGACACTTGGTTGCTTTCTATGTAATCTTGCTTGACTTGAGCTGCTTGGTAATACTTGGCCACAACTGGCTTGCCTGCTACAATCCTTTGATTGACTGGGCATTGGGCAGTATTACTTTCAAGACCACCAAACCAACCTCATTTCCAGTTACCTTGGCCACTTTGGCTTCCTCCACTACCCTCCAGATGACCACCTTGCCCTTGACCTCTGAACCTCCTCTGCCAACTCTGAAGCTGGTAGCATCTCTCATTTCCCTAGTCAATGCTCCTGTGTTCTTATGTGCCAGCAGGCTGGAAGGATCCAAGGGATTCCAACTTAATGTTGTGTCGCCTGAACTCCTAGCCTGAGCTGCAACCTTGGTGCAGGACAAAACTAAGCTTTCTGAAGGTATACAAAAATATACTCCCAAAGCTTACCATGAGTTTGCAGATGTGTTCAGCAAAGCCTGAGCTGATACACTGGCACCACATTGGCCCTATGATCTTGAGATTAATCTTGAGGAAGGGACTGCCCCTCTGATTGGCCCTATTTACTTCCTCTCAGCATCTGAGCTTAAGGCACTCTGTGAGTTTATAGATGAGCATTTGAACATGGGTTTTATTTGACCTACTCAGTCTCTACATGGAGCTCCCATACTGTTCATTAAGAAGAAGGATAGGTCATTATAGTTATGTGTTGATTTCTGAGGTCTTAACAATCTCAAAGAAAGATCACTATTCACTACCACTCATTCTGACTTATTGGATGCTCCACACAGACAGTGTAATCAAGGGTCTGTAAAGGACATGAGTAATGCCTGGCTAGTGGTGTTGCAGTTGATCATCCGTTGGCTCCCTAACAAGGCCAATGTGTCAGGATGGTGTACTAGGGAGCTGGCTTGAGAGCTCAGTGTGTCATCAAGTGATCAAGCAGTTGCAGTGATAGTGAGTGACTGAGAATGTGTGAAGCGTGATAGTAACAAAGGGGGTTTACAAGATACGAGAGATATAGCAATTGAAACTTTAGATATGTGGTACAAGACTCAGAGGTTGTCTGTGTGTTGATGTTAGTGGTTGTCCACAAATAAGCTATCTATGTATGAACAATTACTAGATAGTTAAATAGTTTCAAATGTCCTTAGAAAAGGTTGTATGAATATTTCTTTATTATGTTCACATTGGCTCTACAAGGTACAACAATCCATTGGTTGCTGAGCTAAGATTTCCCACCATCACATGACTATACTGAAATAAGATAGTCACATGATAATCACATGACATACTTAAGTGTGGGAAACTTTTACATTTAACCATGGATTGCTGTCACAAAGCTGTGACACCAACCAAAAAGGCAATAGCACCTTCCACAGCCTTCCAAAACCTTCCAAATCTTTCCTGAAGCTTCTCTAAGCTTCTCTTCCTTTCTTCACAGTGCCACAAGGTTCTAAAGTAGTTACATAAGCTAGATAGATGTAGTATAAACAGCCTGCAGTTCAGCAGTGAGGAATAGATAATCTTTCACCCAACCATCACTCATACCTTGAGTAACCTGAAGTGTGACTTCAACACAGCCTTGTACTGAAGTACTGGCTACATTGGCTCAGTGTTACACTAAGATTGCAGCTCTCTGAGTGGCTCTGAGAAGTACAAGAGTGCTCTATTCTAATTACAGCAGGCTCTGAATAACTAAGCTGTGAACAGTGAAGTTACTAAGAGTAACTGATTAGTAATCCTGTACATTAGATGCCACTCTGAGCAGTGATCTAATAGTCTTGGTTATTAGTTAATCAATTCACACACTAGATTAGTAACTTAACTCTGAGTTAAGTGGATTAATAGCCTTTTGAGTAATTGATCTTTCTTGGTCAATCAATGCCTGCAGATATTAACCTAACTGTTAAGATTGAATTTAGGAGTAAAGATATAACATCAGTGTAATTCCAACATGAGCCTACAGTTGTAGCGAATAACCCAAGAGTAGTATGCAATGAATTGCACATGTCCTCAAGGAAAGGTCACCCTAGTTTAGGTGTTCCTTTTGCTGATCCAAACACTCCAGCGAAGTGCTGCAAATACAAGGGGTGTAGTGAATAAGATCAAAGGTTTGAGCTCACCATTGGACACAACAACCAATGAGGCAGTGGAACATTGTACTAAGGTTTTTTCTACTAGTGAGGAATCAAATAACGAGGTAGACGTATGATAATTGAACTATAGAACTATACAGGTGGAACTAGCAGTACTTCTAGTAAAAGCCAATGTAGGGGGGGATGGATAGAGAGGGGCTTAGAATACTGTGGAAGAATAGCACATACTAGGACACAGATTAGGGGTTGAATGACACCTTCATGGGGCAAGGTGGCTGATGTGATCTAATAGTGAAATCCATTGGCTCAACCAGACTTCTGCCCTCACTTGGTGGCCCTGCACTCTTCAGGATGGACACAAATGATGTGAAATGAGGGTGAAGTATCAGAGCTTGATGGTGAAGATCATGTTCAGCAACCAGCGAATAGGAGTGAGATTGACTGCGGAGGCCTTGCCAATGTCAGCATGATGGAAGGACACTGGGGAGATCAAGGTAATTCACTGAACTCAGGATGCAGAAACAGCAATCATGACACTAACTCAGGGTAAGTGAGTTAATATCCTACATTTGTTGAGTTGGAAAACTAGAAAAGCACAGAGAATAGTGAGATATTTGATCTGAGGAAGAGTTCAAGCATTGATCTATCTTTTCATGTCTTAGGGTTTATTGTAATCTTTAGTTCACTTGACGCGCGGTCCTAAGACTCTAAGTAGCTTTCCCCTTAAAGTATCTGGACCCTTGAATGCCTGACATTATTTGATCTTATGAAGTCATTTCCCAAACATAGAGCTACACATTTTCAGTTCAATCTCTATTGCTACACTTCCTGTTGCAATACTGGTTACAATTGTTCACTGGAGTATAATTTCTTAGTTGGGTTCTCCGTTAAAATAGTTTAGAAGCTTGTGCATGCTTGTAAAGTCAAATATTTTGATTAAACTTTATAATTGTGATTAACACCACAGTTTAGAGTTTAGTTCAACAATTCCAAAACAGTGGTGGACACTCTGGGAATCACTTAGCAGTTGCTTAGCTGATTGCACTAGATAGGTCATCTCACTGTGCCTCAACCAATAATCAAATCAGTGCTCAAACTGGTTTCAAATTCACATGCCAAGTCAATAGAAGATATTTCAGAAGAAGGTTATCTACCAAGATCTGAAGCAGTTTCTAATCCACCTTCTCCTCCTCCTTATCTCAACCATACCTCTACTCCCACTCATCAAAACCCTCAACTTGAAGTCTATTGTCCAAGAGATATACAAACCGGTAGACCTAAGCTACAGATGCCTGCATCACATAGCCCAATGCAAACACCTGTTAAACCATCCTCACCAACACCTTCTCAACTGAATATTGAGAGGTCCTCAAGCCCACCTACTCACATCATTGAAGGTCCAACTCCTCTACATTAAACTGGTAGGTGAGTAAGCTTTCACTCAGAGTCCCCTGAAACCTAACCTGTCAGTACAGTTGACTGGGATTTCAATGGTCCTTTACTTTCTGGACCTCTTCCACCCATGTATCTACTCGACAGTCCATCTCCTCCAGATCTTAAGATTTCTGGAAGAAGAAAGCTAGTCAGGGAAGATGACAATCTGTGGGAATGAAGGGATGAACTGCTTAGCATTGCAGAGAATGTACTTGATCGGACTGCAGCTCCAGGCTTCAGAGCTCTAGCACATTGTGCAGACAGATTATTCAGGCATGTGCTCACAATCCTAGACTCAGCATTAACTGCTCACCCTACTCATACCTTTGATGAAGGGCTGATAGGGTATCAGTTTGATCTAAACAAGTACAATTATCTGATTTCTGCCTTGACTAGGTTTGCTAGGCGAAGGCAAGGAACACTAGATGCACTCTCACTGCCTGCACCTAGAATTCCCTCACTGCCTTAAGAATGGTCCAGTGATTCTATATGGTGCTTACAAGATATTGAAATGCTCTGTGTCATACTGCATGAAGATGCAGAAAACTTCATAGCCTTTTATTGGGATATTGTTGCAAAAGATAAAGGAACATATAGGCCTGCTGCTAAAGATAACATATCTTCTCCAGCTTTCCCTTCTGTCCCTAGCAATCCTGAAGACATGGATATGTTCTGCAAAAGGTATCATACAGCTCACGAAGCATATTTAAGAAAAAGGCTAGCTGATCAATTTTTTGATGGAGCTAAAGTTCAACCTACTGTTGTTGAAAGCTCTGTCATAAGAGAGTCTCCTCCACATATGGCTATGCCTGCGGACCCTACCTCAGAGCAGATGAGTGTACCAATAATGACTCAAGGTACTGTTCCTAGAATGGGATTTAGTACTGACAGTCCAGTAGACCATCAGCAAATTAAATGTAGACAGTCAGTAGCATATGATAGAGGCCCTCGTGTTTCTTCATCCATCTCCTCACCTTACCATCAGAACCCAACCAAGCTTACAAAATCTGAAGGATTAGAAGAGATGTTCAACCCTCCTAGGCATACTAGAAGACAGACTATCTTCAGTGTACCAGAAACACGAACTCCTCATGTTCCCTCTCACACCTATTCAGTCTCTAATGTTGAAGCAACTCCCAGAGACAAGAAACCTCCTGATGACAATGATAGCTCATCAGACTCAGACTTATCTGCATCACCTAAAGTACCTCAGCCAGTGGCTAAACCTTCAGATGACAAAGAAAGGCAGCCCTCAGGTAATGCGGGTGGAGGTCCACCAGGAGATGATGGGGATGGCAGTGATGATGGAGATGGTAGAAAGCATAGTCCAGGCAGGGGGGGATGATGCAAGAAGAAGACAAGTTGATCCTAACTCCAGTTCTAAGCAAAGCAAGACTGAAGCTTACTTTTATAATAAGCTACATCTGGAAATAATTCCAGAGTGGGATGGAAATACAGACACACTTGCGCAGTGGATTCTGAAATTAAATCACCTTGCCAACAGATCTGACTTAGTTTTCCAACAATTGGGAGAAATAATTCCATTACATCTGTGTAAAGGAGTTGTTTCTCACTTCCTTTATCCTATCATCAGGAAGCTTCCAGAAATTGGGAGACAATCAGAGATGTTATAGGAGCTTATTACATGAACCATGCATGGCTAGACAGGCAGAAAGCAAGAGCAAATCGTGCTTCTTTCAGAGAATCTGGATATTCATATGAAACTCCAAGTGAGTATTATGTATGGAAAGCAGAATTGCTGAGGCTTGTAAGCAAGCTCTCAGACTCTCACCTTATCATGGAAGTAATGAATGCTGCACCTGCATTCTGGCATACTGTAATAGATGCACAAAGATGTTAGACAGCTGTTGAATTCAAATCTGCTATCAAGTATCATGAAGAATCACTTTCAAGTACTCCATTCTCAACTAGAGAAGGAATTGAGTAACATTTGAAGAGTTTAGAATCTGCACTTCAATCTCGAAGCTCTCAGATAGATCCAATCGGACATTCCAACAAGCCTTACCATGATGCTAGGTCATGTTTGGTTAGATGGTCCTCAAAAATAGATCCACCCAAATTCCCTTGTGATGATTCAAATGTCTCCAAGAGATCTACACCTGAACAAAAGGGTGCTAGAGGCTGTAGACATTGTGGTAGCAGGAAGCATTGGGATAATGAGTAAACATTCCAAGTCAGGGACTTGTAGAGCTCACTCTACTTATGTAGCCCTAACACCTGAAGGAATGGAAGCTCAGCAAGCTTATGATGCTCTGTACTATGATACAGACAGTGAGGCTGAAGAAGAAAGTTTGGACAATGCACATGCCAACTTCACTACAGTCTCCAATGAATTGGGTAATCCAACTGACTAGGACACACCTGAAGATTCAGAAGTTATTCAATCTGATGAAGCCCATTGCAGCTTAGTCCGACCAAACCTGAGTCTTCTAAGGTGTATATCTTGTCAGGGTGGATCATACAACCCAGAGGAAGAAACATTACCAGACATTTCATCTCAAAGTGTAACAACTAACTCAGAAGTTACTCCTAAAGGATGGAAAGAGCATTGCAGGCTTATGCGTGAAGCTACACATGTGGCTACCTTCCTGAAGGAATCCAAACTAACCAGTTGGGCTCCTAACTTTTTGCTGAAATTGAAAAGGTATATGTCTAGGCCAGCAGGATGTGCATCTTTGGGATCAAATGCTACAACCACTAAGGTGTGGCTCAATGAATATGGGAAGAACCGGCAGATGCTAGTTGCTGATTCAGGTTCAGACATTGCACTCATATCCCAGAAAGCCTTATCCTCTATGACCAATCCTCCAATAGTCAAAACAGGTCAAAAAGTCAACCTCATTCAGGTTACTGGTACATCAAAAATTTCAGGCTTTGTCACCTTACCAGTATTCTTTGACACAGACTCTGGTCCAGTCCAGATAGAAGTTGAAGCATATGTTGTAAAGGGCATGACCACTCCAGTAATCCTTGGAAATCACTTTGCAGATCAATACTCTATCTCAATCGTGAAAGAGGGTACAGATAGCTACCTGGTATTTGGAAATTCTGGTCATCGTACTCTGATACAGAATTCAGTTAGAACATCCTTGCAAGATGAAAATGGGCATACATTGAAATCAGAACTTTACCCAATCTGCCATCCTTATTAGCAAAGTTCAAAGCTCATCAACGTCTTAAGAAAACCAAGAAACAGACTAGAGCACAGATAGCAAACTCAAGTGTGCTTGCACTCAAGCCTATTACAATTCCATTTGAAAGTGTGGCAACAGTTCCTGTAGCTGTCTACTTTCCTGGCAACTCCAATGAAATATATGTAGAAAATATTTTGCACTCTTATCAAGGTGTGGAGGATTTCTATGGGATCTCAGATGCAGTTATTTCAAGGTAGCAACCACAGTTGCGTCATGACTGCTGTTTCTCACATATTGAATTCAGCGAACTCCGTCAATCTTCTCAGCATCCTTCCATCATGCTGATATCTGCAAGGTTTCTGCAAGTTATCCCACTCCTATTTGCTGATTGCCAAACACTCTCTTTAACATGATGCCATCATACTTTGCCCTCATTTCACATTCTTCACGTCTCCCACGGAGTGCAGGGGTACCAAGTGTGTGCGGAAGTCCAGTCTAACTGGCGGGTTTCACTCATAGGTCCCATCAGCTGTCTTTCCCCATGAAGCCTCTCCCCATCTGTCCCCCCCTGCATTTGCTTTTTACTATAAGTACTTCAATTCCACCTGTACAGTTCTCTAGTTCAATTATCATACATCTACCTCATTATTTGACCTCTTACTAGTAGAAAAAACCATAAGTGCAACAACCTACTCCCTTATCAGTAGTTGTGCCTAACGGTGAGCTCAAACCTTTGATCTTACTCATGATGCCCCCTTTGGGGGCATTGCCAAGACTACTATTTGCAGCACTTCACAGGAGTGTTTGGATCAGCGAAAGGAACACCTGAACTGGGGTGACCTTTCCTTGAGGACATGCGTGATTCATCGTGTACTACTCTTGGGTTATTCACTGTGCCTGTAGGCCTATGTTGGAATTACACTGATGTTCTACCTTTGCCCTAAATTCCAATCTTGACAAGTTACATGTGAATAACTTCTCCAAGAATCCAGTCACTGTTCATCAAGGACAATTACTTGGATATGCCAGAAACCCTAACTCATGGTAAGACTGCCCCTCAAAACTTGATTCTGAGAGGCTTACATTACTTGAGCAGCATTCCAAGCTGATCAAAGCAGTTGCACAACAATTTTCAGAGACTAGAACTGAGACTCCCTCAGATTCTACTAGTCCTGAAGTTGAAGATTTGTCAAGCAGTGGACCTAAACCCAAGAACTACCTGCAGAGGGAGCTTCAAAATCTCAGTTGCTCAATGAAGGTGATTTCTCACCTGACCTTAATAGCTCACAACTCCTTCTCCTACACAAACTTGTCAAGAAGCATCACAATGCATTTGGGTTGGATGGTCAGCTTGGAAATTATGATGCTAAGGTAAAAATACCTCTACAACCTGGAGCAACAGAAGTTTATCTTCCTCCTTATCATGCTTCACCTGCAAAAAGGGAAGTAATAGACAAACAGATGGATACATAGCTTAAGCTTGAAGTCATTGAACCATCCAAAAGTCCTTGGGGATTTCCAGTGTTAATTGTCTATCAGCATGGAAAGTCTCATATGTGTCTTGACTACAGAAAGCTCAATGAAAGGACAATACCAGATGAGTTTCCATTACCAAGACAAGACACCATTTTGCAAGCCCTCACTGGCTCACAATGGTTGACCACCCTAGATGCCTTATCTGGGTTCACCCAGCTGAAACTAGCAGATGATGCAAAGAAGAAAACAGCATTCTAAACACACAAAGACCTGTACCAATTCAGATGTTTACCTTTTGGTTACAGAAAAGGCCCCAGTACATTCCAACGTGTAATGCAGAATGTCCTTGCACCATTTCTTTGGATTTTTGCACAATTCTATATTGATGATATTATAATTTACTCCAAGACCTTTAATGATCACCTCCAGCATTTGGATCAGGTATTTGGAGCAATTTCAAAGTCAGGACTCATCTTAGCACCAGCAAAGTGTCATGTAGCATTTCAATCTTTGATACTCCTAGGACAGAAGGTGTTAAGGTTAGGACTTTCCACTCATAGGGAAAAAGTGGATGCAATAATAGAACTGGCAGAACCAAAAAACTTACATGAATTGTAAACCTTCCTTGGGATGATGGTTTACTTTTCTGCATACATACCTTTCTATGCTTGGATAGTAGCTCCCTTGTTTGAATTATTGAAAAAGGAAGCTCACTGGGAATGGACTCAAACTCAGCAAGAAGCATTTGAGCTAGCCAAATTAGCACTAGTAAGCTCACCTGTCAGAGCTTATGCTATTCCTGGACTAGGTTATAGAGTGTATTCAGATGCATGTCATGTAGGAATTGCAGCTATTCTGCAGCAAGTTCAACGTATTAAAGTTCATGATTTAAAAGGCACCAAGGCCTATGATAAATTACAAGCAGCATTTGAGGTGAAGAAACCTATTCCCCAGCTCATAATACCTGTCTCTAACACAGAAGAACTGGTATCTAATGGAAATTGGAGCCAGGAATTTGAAGATACAATAGTCAATGTGGAATGAGTAATTGCCGACTGGTCTAGAAAGCAGAAAGAAACTACTCACCAACAGAACGAGAAGTATTAGCGCTGAGAGACAGGTTAGTCAAGTTCCAACCCTACATAGAAGGCGAAAAGATTACTGCTATAACCAACCATGCAGCATTAGTTTGGAGTCAAACCTTTCAGAATGTGAATAGAAGACTACTCACATGGGGAACTGTATCTGCAGCTTATCCTGACCTGAAGATCGTACATCATGCCAGATGAGTACATTCTAATGTAGATCCTATCTCACAACTTCGACAAAATGTACCACATCAAGATGGCCTGGTAGTAGATAAATCAGCTCACATGGTCCCGAATCCAGAACAAGACTCACTCACCAATCTCTACTCGGAAATTGCTCCTAATTTTGAAGCTAGAACACTTCAATTAGTAGCTGAATTTGAAGATGAAAATGCAAGAGAATTACCTTCACTTTTCGAAACAGAAGTCAGCTTGAAGCCAGTAGAACCTGTGAACAAGGAGATAGACATCAGTTATGCAAGCTCACAGTCATACAGCTTACAAGCTATACTGGCACCAAAGAGATTAGCAATTTTGTTGCAGGATAAAATTCTGATCCTTACTTCAGTAGGATTAGGAAAGAATTACATGGAACAGAGAATTGGAACACTCCTAGCCAACCATTGTTTTCCGAAGATGATAATGGACTGTTATTCTTCAAAGATTGGAATAGAAAACAATGGCTATGTGTACCAAAAAAATCAGCAAGTTGAGATCATGAGCAAAGTGTATGATAAACTCACTGAAGCAGCGCATGCAGGGTATCTGTTTTGGAACCCTTCAAGACTTTGGTGTTATTGCTAACACCTCAATCTATCAGAACATGTCATTTTACAAGACTAGTAGAATACTAACTCTGCTGCAGCACAACTCCAGAAATAATTTAATATATGTATCTTGGTGCAATCCATGCAATAACTAGTCCAAGTTATCACAGATGGAAGGCAATACATTTTTTAGCAGCAGAGTGTAGTAAACTATAAGACTGTAGGTTAAAGGACACTATTGGGGTCCAAGATTATTCCAAAAGGGAAATATACTTAGCTGGTGAGTTTGTAAGTGGACTGACCTAATTAACATCAATGCACTGCAATAAACGAATGACTGGATGTGGCTTTTGCAAGCAACTCTACTTGACTTGTGAAAGTCACTGAACAGGAAAATCAACTGAACAGCTTGTCTTGGGTATTGGAGTGCTAATTAACAAGAAAATCAATTGACAATCTCACTCTGCAGAATTTCACCTAGAGGATTAGTCTGGGTAGCTAAGTAGCAAAGCCTACTTAACTGAGAATTAATGCACTAAGCAAGTTACACAAGAAGGGGGTGGAAGATAGCTGGGTTGATTAAGCATATAGACCCTGGCTGGGTAGGCAGCTTAATCCAATGAATAAGTGTATAAACCCTAGCTGGGTTGGCAACTTAATCCAATGAGTAA